>CAUYLG010069378.1:0-58719 GCA_963573385.1 Cacajao melanocephalus | reverse complement strand
CGCGCCAATGCAAAAACCCAACAACGCCCCCCTCCAACAAACCCCGGGTGAAAGTGGGTCACACCGTCACAAAAAAAAAAAAAAAAAAAAAAAAAAAAATTTACATACATTTCTTGGAGCACAAATACAGAGAAATAAATTAACTACACAGTCAAATCAAGAAGCGAAGCAGATGACCGGGCGCGCAGGCTCAAGCCTGTAATCCTAGCACTTTGGGAGGCTGAGGTGGGCGGAATGCCTGCGCTCAGGCGTTCCAGACCAGCCTGAGCAACACGGTTAAACCTCGTCTCTACTTAAAAAAAAAAAAATTAACGAGGCGTGGCAGCATACACCTATAGTCCCAGCTACTCGGGAGGCCGAGGCAGGAGAATGACTTGAACCCCGGAGGCAGCAGAAGTTGCAGTGAGCCGAGATTATGCCATTGCACTCCAGCCTGGGCGACAGGGCCAGAGTCTGTCTCAAAAAAAAAAAAAAAAAAATTAGCCAGGCGTGGTGGCAGGCGCCTATAATCCCAGGTACTGGGGAGACAAAGGCAGGGGAATCGCTTGAACCCGGGTGGCGGAGGCTGCAGTGAGCCGAGATCGTGCCACTTCACTCCAGCCTGGGTGAAACAGAGAAACTCTGTCTCGGAAAAAAAAAAGTAGAAAATAGCAACAAAGTAAAAGAAAATTTAAAAATTAAGAGCAAAGCTTACTGTAACTGGACCCCTTCCCCCAAAAAAGGTAAGAACAAAACAAAACAACCACCAAAACAACCAAATTTACATCTTTGTAAAGACTAATGTACACTTACACCTTATAGGAGTAGTCAAGAAAAAAGGCCTAGATAATTAGGTTCAAAAAACAACTACAATTACAGCAGTTATTTTAAAATAATAAAAATAGTAATTTTTAAAATCACCATAAAAATTACTTACAGTGATAAATTAGCAAGGTCAATTTTATGCCAACAAATATGAAAAATTAGATTTAAAAAATATTAAAAACAATTATCTAGGAAAAGGTACCTAAAACTGTCTCAATACGAACTAAAAAACCTAATCAATGAGACTTTTAAAAACTTGAGTCAGAAGTTAAATACGTATTGAAAATTCTAAGACCAAAGGTTCTGCATGTAAATTTGACCAAACTTTCGAGAGCGAGGCGGGGGGCATTGGGGGTGGGGGAACTGTCTTACAGAATAGACGGGAGACTGTGCCGTCCAAATTATTCAACAACTTTGTAAAATCCTGTTAGTATATTGAGCAAGGACAGTACACCTATTGCAATAGGTCAAAGTAGAAAAACTATGACTGTGATTCAACCCATTACCAGATTTAGAAATTCAAGGAGGCTGCTGGACAGTGAGGCGTGCACGCTCAGCCTCCCCGTGTTGCTTAGAGCAGGAGGCAAACGCGCGCCCCCAGCCTCCCGGTGCTCCCTGCGTGCCACCCGCAGCCAACCCGGGACCCCTCCTCCCCGCGCGCCCCGGTTCCCCACTCCCTTCCCGCGCGCCACTAGCACGCGGTAAAGGGCCCCTCCTCCCTCAAGGGCCTCTCCCGCTGCCGCCTCCCGGGAAGGCTCCCCGCTGCCCAGACTCCAGTGAAGCAACCCCTGCACGCAGGAGAACTCAGCGGGCGAGGCTGAGCCCACGAGCGACTCGTCCCGGGTGAGAGAGCCACCGCCCCGCACGCTCACCAGTCATCTGCGCCTGCCTCCAGGTGTCGGCGGTCTGGACTGAGGGGGACGCGGAGCCGGACTACATTTCCCAGGAGCCCGCGCGCCGCCCCGCGGAGGAGCCTGGGCTGTGCTGTCAAGGCTGAAGTCCCGCAGTGTCCGGCACGGAGGGTCCGTTGGGGCGCCAGTGAGGGGTCGCGGGCTCGAGGGACCCAGCGCGCGCGCCTGACGGGCTGTGGGGCGCGGACTGAACGCGGGTCTGGGGCACGTGCGTGCGCGCGCGGCAGGGCCGGGCGCAGGAGTGATGGGACCGCGGCAGGTCGCGTGAGCGTGCGTGACGTCAGGCGGGGCGGAGGTGGCGCCGCCGCGCCGGGCCGGCCTCGGACTCAGCTCTGACGCCGCTCCTCGCGCGGTGCTGGGGGATGGAGTCGTGTTCTCTGTTTTGCAGTTGCTGCTGCCTTTGTGACGGGATCGCTTTCTCCCGTGGAACCTTCTAGTTGCTTATTGCAGGTATATACGGAAGTGCTGAATTTTGCGTGTTTGCATCGATCCGGCGCGTGTTGAGCTCTTTAGTTGTGTTGCAGTGTATTAGCTTCGTTTCTCTAGGTGGACCGTAATTTTGTCAATGAAAAATTTTAACGGTGTTCGTCACTCCTTGCATGAGTCACTCTCTTTCCCTCGCGCGGCCGCGGCGTTCACGGCGGACGTTCTTGTTCTGTGGAGAATAACGGCTGCACCTGGAGATTGACGTAGAGTGGGCGGCGGCGGTGGTAAGTTTGAACCAGATATTTTGAGTAATATAAAATAAGGTTTCTTCTATTCTTCCTTCCATTTTAACCCCCAACTGGGATAGACGTTCAAAATTTTGCATATGGCCTTTCTATCATCTGTTGAAATGGTGAAGCCGATTTGTGTGTGGTCTTTTAAAAACAAATCCTGCATCTCTAGCTCCTAGCTTCCTCATCTTCAGTTTTGTTTTTTAATCAAATAGGTTAACTGGAGGTATGTTTGTATGTTTAATCTACTTTTTTTATTTTCAGAGACAGATAATAAATTTAATTACTATGTTTTTATTTTCCCTTGACACTAGATTTGTTAATTAAAATTACATATACGCCATCTAACACATAGATGAGTATCAAAGATAAGGTTAACATCAAGATTGTGTACGTAGATCCCACCCAAAGTGTATGCAGAAGGTGAACAATTTCAACTCTAGCTATGCATTATTAGCAGAAAGAGACCGTTAATTAAAAACATTAAAAGAGAAGGCAGGATGTCACCCAGAATGCCAGCCAGCAAGTGTTATTAGGTTAGAGATGACTGCAGTTAGCTCTCCCAGAACCGGATAGCACACCTCTTCCCTACCCCCTTTAAAATCACCTCAACACTAACTTTTCACTTACCACTTAACTAATCTCTTCTGTTTTATTAAAATTGTCCCTCCATCTTGCAGAGCCCTCCTGGATGGTATGCTACACACGCTCCTGCCTCTTCTGGAAAATTACACTTGTTTTTTCATTACTTCTCTCCGCACTCATTTCTTTAGCTCTTCCCATCTGCCAGTCACAAAGGCAGAGATTTGAGACACATCATAAATTAAATGAGAATGTGTGCTTATCAGTATTTTATAGAAGCACTGTCTGGAAATTCTACTTAGGCCAGTATTTAAGTTGATAGGAGGGTTACCTTCTGGAAAAGAGATTACAAAATTATCCTTACTAAGTAATAAGTTGCCAAAATGAGAAGATTCAATTATTATCAATAATTTGTAGTAAAGTGACTGAAATATATAAGCTAACAGATTGACTTACTGTCCTCAACAAGTTAGCACATACATTTTTAAAAAGTCTTCACAATGAGAAGAAAATGATTAATTTTAGCTAGAAATATATGTGAAGTATATGAGAAAAACGTCAAAACCTTATTAGGCAATGTAGAAGAGTAAAGGATGAGTAGGAATAAGAACAGTTCTGTTTATAGATTATATCCAGTTGTCAAGAAAATCTGAGAATTTTTTCTTTTTCTTTTTTTTCTCTTTTGAGATGGAGTTTTGCTCTTGTTGCCCAGGTTGGAGTGCAATGGCGCAATATCAGGTCACTGCAATCTCTGCCTCCCGGGTTCAAGCAATTCTCCTGCCTCAGCCTCCCTAGTAGCTGGGATTACAGGCGCCCGCCACCATGCCCAGCTAATTTTTTGTATTTTTAGTGAAGACGGGGTTTCACTATGTTGGCCAGACTGGTCTCAAACTCCTGACCTCAGGTGATCCACCCGCCTGGGCCTCCCAGAGTGCTGGGATTACAGGCATGAGTCACAATGCCTGGCCAAGAAAATCCAACCATTTTTTTAAAGAACACCCAGGTACCTTGTTCTTTCCTTTATGGCTTTGTGCTTCCTTTTTTTTCCTTTTTCTTTTTTTTTTTTTTTTTTTTTTTTTTTTTTTTGAGATGTAGTCTCATGTTGTTGCCGAAACTGGAGTACAGCGGCGCAATCTTGGCTCACTGCAGCCTCTGCCTCCCAGGTTCCAGTGATTCTCCTGCCTCAGCCTCCCGAGTAGCTGGGATTACAGGCACACGCCACGATGCCCAGCCAATTTTTGTATTTTTAGTAGAGACAGGGTTTCACTACATTGACCAGACTGGTCTTGAACTTCTTACCTCAGGTGAGCCGCCCACCTCGGCCTCCCAAACTGCTGGGATTACAGGCGTGAGATACTGCACCCGGCTTATATCTTTATGTTTCTTTAAAGTGGCTTGGAAGTGGCTCATTTCTCCAGTTTCTGCTAAAGGAGGAAAAGGTTTTGTTAAAAGAAAAAGGCTCCTAGAGATAGGTTTCCTTGATTTTTATCAAATAATAATTCAAACACCAAAGCTTTGATAGCATATAGTTAAATAACATTTTAGGTTTTTAAAAAAAAACATTATTTTGCAGAGCGTGGTAGCTCATGCCTGTAATCCCAGCACTTTGGGGGACCGATGTGGGTGGATCACCTGAGGTAGGGAGTTCAAGACCACCCTCACCAAAATGGAGAAACCCTGTCTCTAACTAAAAAAACAAGATTAGCCAGGTGTGGTGGCACATGCCTGTAATCCCAGCTACTCAGAAGGCTGAGGCAAGAGAATCGCTTGAACCCAGGAAGCAGAGGTTGCAGTGAGCTGAGATGGTGCCACTGCACTCCAGCCTGGGCAACAAGAGCAAAACTCCATCTCAAAAAAAAAAAAAACAAAAACAAAAACCAAAAAACATTATTTTAAGGAAAAATAAGTTTTTTATTGTTAATATCTCTGTTGTGCCTACAAGACTCCTTTACTTTCATCAGCAGTACTCTTTCTAGCATGTCTCATGTCAGCCAGGGCTTTTAATTCTTCTGGCTATGAAGCAAGGTTGGGACTAGGTGTGATATAGGCCACCTTTGTCTATATATGTGCCTCTTTGACTCGTAATGAATATCCAAGGGCATTATTTTTGCCTCTTTCCACACAATATCTCCTTGCTGCCTGATCCTGTCATTTCCTGTTGAATATTTCATTATGAAAAATGTTGAGCACACAGCTAAATTAAGTTTGCAGTGAATACTTATAAACCTTCCCATCTAGACTCTACCATTAATATTTTACTATACCTAATTTTAACACGTACCCATCTGTCTCTTTTATCCATCAGTTTGTAGTATTTTTTCATTTATTTCAAGGTAAATTGACGGGTACATTTTCCCTAAAAATTTCAGAATACATGTGTATTATTAACTAGAATTCTATATTTGTTTAAGTTTTTATTTAAAATTTACATAAAATGAAAAGTGCAAATCTTAAGTGTACATTTGCTGAGTTTTGACAGATGCAAGATCTTTGCCTTTTGTATCTTTAAATATATATTTGCCATGTTTGTTGGCTACTGAGTTTTAACTTTATGGCTGCTGGGTCTTTTTTGCTGATCATACCTTGTCCTTTGCTGAAGCAAATACTGGTAAACCTGTTCAGAACTTGAAAAGACCCTTTTCTGTTTACTAATGAATGTGTACTTGATGTCCCCAAGTGAAATGTTCCTGACGAGGTCATTCCTGTCCTTGTGAGTGCTGGTTAAGTATAGACAGATGTCAGAGTGAAGGAATATGACGTGCTAAGCACCTTGCTAGCCTCTTGCCAGGATGTAGAATGACATTGTCCTAATTCTCAAGTGGTTCACTATCTCATAAGGGAGACAGACAAATTTTGGTACTGTAAGGCAGTGTTAAAGTGCTAGAATAGGGCATGGGCAGAGTGCTTCGTGTTTACTGACGATGGAACTACCGATTCTCTCTGGGACAGTTGGAAGGCTTCACTTCACAGCAAAGATGGCATTCAAGTGATCCATAGAGAGTATGGGGCAAGTGTAGTGCGAGTTAAGTTGAAAAGCGTCCAGAATGTAGTTATGAAACCTGTACACTAAGTGGTTTGATTGGAGCTGTGCTTTGGAATTGCTTGTGCCTCAGATAGTAACTTTCATAGCCTTCTTGCTGATACTTGAAGCTTCTTTTCAGCCCATCTCTGCCCTTGAGGCAGACAAAATAATGGCTCCCCAGAGATATCCCAGCACCTGGGAATATTTTACCTTACACTGCAAAATAGAATTTGCAGATGTGATTCAGTTAAGGTGGTGAGAGATTACCCTGGATTGTTTCAGTGGGCCTAGTGTAATCACAGAGATCCTTAAAAGTAAAAGACAGCCAGGCGCGGTGGTTCACGCCTGTAATCCCAGCACTTTGGGATGCCGGTGGAGGTGGATCATGAGGTCAGGAGATCGAGACCATCCTGGCTAACATGGTGAAACCCTGTCTCTACTAGAAATACAAAAAAAATTAGCTGGTTATGATGACACTTGCCTGTAGTCTCAGCTTCTCGGGAGCTGAGGTAGGAGAATTGCTTGAACCCAGGAGGTGGAGGTTGCCGTGAGCCGAGATCACACCATTGCACTCCAGCCTGGGGGACAGAGTGAGACTCTGTCTCAAAAAAAAAAAGTAAAAGAGGTGGGTAGCCAGGTGCGATGGCTCTTTGGGAGGCCAGGGCGGGTAGATTACCTGAGTCTGGAGTTGGAAACTAGCCTGGCCAACATGGTGAAACCCCGTCTCTACTAAAAATACAAAAAAAAAATTAGCTGGGTGTGGTGGTGGGCACCTGTAATCCCAGCTACACGGGAGGCTGAGGCAAGAGAATCACTTGAACGTGGGAGGTAGAGGTTGCGATAAACTGAGATCACACCACTGCACTCCAGCCTGGGCAACAGAGCAAGACTCCGTCTCAAACCCCTCGCCACCACGCACACACAAAGGTGCGGGAGAAGAAGGTGAGCAATCAGGGAACTCTAACCATGAAAGAAAGGCACAGAGAAATGTATCATTGCTGGCTTTGCAGGTGGATAAGGGTCAGGAGCCAAGAAGTGTAGATGGCCCCAGACACTAGATGGGGCAAGGAAATAGATTCTTATCTAGATCTTCTAGAAGGAACACCGCTCTGCCAATACCTTAATTTTAGCCCACCGAGACCTGTATCAGACTTCTGACCTCCAGAACTGTTATATAATAAATGTGTGTTGTTGAAAAACCACAAAGTTTGATAATTTCCAGCAATGGAAAACGAATATAGTCGTCTGTCTTTAAGGGTTTACCAAAGCAAAAATGGTCTCCCTTCTATTCTCTGGCACAATATTTTGACTTTGCTTCAGAAGAAAAATGGAATGATTATAAATATTTTTTGTGGCCACATGTGGTAGAAAATATAGACTTTATTATAACATTCATTTTCACAAACTGAATTACAGTCTTTGTCTCCTAGGAGAGTGTACCATTTGGAGGTGGGAATAAAAATCCCCTTTGCAAATGTAAAGCTCACATTGTGGAATGGCTCCATTCCTCATCCTTGTTCCGGTTTCTCCTTCCCCAGGAAGTTTTGCAGACTTCCCCAACCATGTTCCTTTTCCCTTCTTTTCATATCCTTGGTACCACACTTTAAACATCCTTCCATGGTTACAGTCTGTTTGAAGGAGGTAAATTCTTCTCATATTTGCGTTGCTAACATCTTAAAGAGAGCTTCTGAGGTAGGGGACACTCCGTCACTCTTGATAGCTACTTGAATGCCTTTTGATCTTAGTGTGCACGTATAGAATTGTCTTTTGCCTTTCATGGGGGTCTGCCTTGTCTTACTGGGAAGATTATCGGATCTCAGAGCATCCAGACTGCCTCTCGTCTTTTGTTCCTACACAGCAGTGACCAAATAGTAAGTTGGGTTCCAGACTCTTCACTGTGAGGTGGGGAAAGGGCACTGCTCTCTGAATACCAAGATCCATTATGCTGCTGCACCCAAAGCAGGAAATAAATAAATGCTGGGCATCATTAGGCAGAGGATTTGAAACAGCTTTCTTCTGTGGGGTTGCAGTGTTCCAGGACTTCATTATATGAACTGAGCCTACCTTGCCTTCTCATCTCTGGGGCTCTTCACTTCACTCTGCTCATGTCATCCACTCCTGTGTGTCTCAGACTTCCTCTCATTACCCAAACAGCATAGCTTCTTAAAACGTCAGTATCCTTCTTTCTAACTCTTACCCCTTGTTCTCTTGGATCTTTTGTATCCTTATTCTCACTACTTCTGTTCTTGGAGGTTCTCCTTAAATCTGTCAGCTCCTTCCTTGACTCATGTCTATACCAAAACTAGATCCTGTTGTTGATTGGACACATTTCTCACATTAGGCATTCTTACTTCCCTTGCTGTGCAGCATGTACACATAGAAATTCTAGCCCAGAATCACTGCACAGTGTACCTTTTCTTCTGTCCAGGCAGCGAGTTCTACTTGAGGAATTCACAGCTAGGCAGACTGGTGTGACAGACATTCTGTAACCTCAGCTTGTCTTTTGTCAGCAGCTTTTGATAGTTTGTCACTGCATGGCCCAAACCTTTATCGCTGTCCTCAATGGTCATAGCCACCTGTTGTTCCTCTCATCGTTAGCATATAGCCTTGCATTCTTTTTTGACTCACGTTATTATTGAACTGCCTGCTAATTGTCAACATCCCACCTATCCTGACTTCCAGGAGGTAGGAGAGAATAAAGCATCCTTCTTCCTTTACAAGCCTGATGCCTCTATCAGAGATTTGACCCCATCCTTTCTGCTTTCTCTCTCTGCTTCCAACCCTCTTGTCTATTAAGTGCTTCCAGTGTTTTTTGTCTCCACTCTGACCCCACCACCTCTTCTAGCTGCCCTTTCTCTTCCTTCTCCACTTACAAATTTTCATTCCTGTTGTGGAATTTGTCTGCTGTTTCCATCAGTGTATTGAAACTGATCTTCTCAAATTATTGGTGAAGGTTTATCTAACCAATCCAGTACCTTTCAATTCTTAATTTATCTAACTCTATTTTTATCTACCCATCCTTGAAATTTTATGTATCTTAGATCTCTTTTTATCTGGTGGTTCTCTGCCTCCTTTTTGGGCTTCTCTTTCATTTGCTTCCCAAATGTTGATTTTTCTCTATAATCTAATCCTGGTCCTACAGTTTATTTTACTCTTCCTGTTCTCCTTGGTTGGTTTTATGCCATGGTTTTGTCTGATAATGCTATTCCCTAGCATTATTGAATATTACTGTTTCTTAGTAAGCTTTATATGAAATATGTCACAGGGTTGTTGATAGGAATATATTATCTCCCTTAGACACCTTTATTTATCTGTCTACTTCACCTATATCTTATAGCAGTAGAATATAGTTACCCTTAAATATGTAACAAAAGACCATCCTCCTCCCCAAAACGTTGTCTTGTTTGTGTATAGAGCCAGGCAGCTCCAGTGGATACAGATAGAACAGAAATATGGAAGGCAGATGATGTACACCTGGATAACCCTCACATTTAAATATAGCCTCCTAGATGCCACTTCTCTGTGGCCTGCTCACTGTGCTCATGTGACCTACTCGCTGTGTTCAAAACCAATCCCATCATTCCTGTAGCACCTAATTCTTCTGGTATTGTTCTCCATTTAGTCACACAGAAACCTGAGAGTCATGTGAAGCCACTAACCGTTTCTCATACCTACATTCAGTCAAATTCCAAGACATGCTGATCATGCTCAGATCTGCCTGTTCTCCAGTTCTACCACTGTGGCCCTAACTTGTGTGCCCAAATCTTCTGGATTAAAGTATTAGCTTCCTACATAGTTTCTTTGCTACTATTATATCTTCCTCTAGTCCACTACACAGCTACCCGTAGAATAGCACTTTGAAGACACTAATATTGTTTCCTGGCTTACAACATTTAGGAAAGAGTCCACATTTCTGAGAATAGCATTCTTGGCTGGCTGTGACCTCGATCTGGCCTTGCACACCTCTGGCCTTGTTTGTTTTTGTTCCTTGTCCTCCCCTATACACACTAGCAGTATTGAACTTCTTCCCCTTACACATCATCTTCTTAGGCTCTGCCTTTGCTTGCAATGTTCCCCAACCTCCCTTACCTACCAAACCAGCTCTGACACTCAGCCCATTCCTCCTTGAAACCGTTATGCTGTGTTAGATACCACCTTCTATGCTCCCATGACCCCTTGTGCATTGCCGTTATTACAGCATTGATCAAACTCTAGTGTAAATGTGTGTTTTCAATTTCTTCAACTAGTCTCAGCTGCTTGAGGTAAGGGATAAATGTCTTATTCACATTTCTATTCTCAGGGCCTGGTACAGAACCAGGAACATAAGTGTTGGGTAATGATTTATTAAAATGGCGGAAGTTCCAAATCTGTACCACTAAGGTAGTCATCAGCTTACCAGCTGTTTCCTCAAAAATAAACAAAACGTATCCTAGTATCCCTGCTCTGAGAATGACTCTGATACTTCAGAGAAGTAAGTTTTGGCCAGTCACATAAAAGGATCCTTTGTGATGGATCTGATTACCTCAAGAATGGTAGAAACCAATAATTAAATAAATTAGGTAATGGTTTACATCAGTGGTTCTCAACCTTGGCTGTACATTCATTTGAATCAGGTGGGAGCTCTTTTAAAAAAAGAAAGCTTAACACCTTTTCAGATAATTAGAATCGCTTAGTATGGGACCCAGGTGTCAATAATTTCCAAACATACTTGGCAATTCCACTGTGCAGCCAGAGTTTAAAACCACTGGGTTAGATAAAGGTTGGAGTGAGTTATCTAGAAGTAGCGGTTAAGGGAAATTAGAATTGAGTGAGACCTATTGCAAGCTATTTATATTTATATAGTGGTAGTCATTAGAATGGACCTTACATGTGTGTCTAAACCAGAGGCCTTACTGTATTTTGTTTTTTTTAAATGAGATCCTATTGAAATTTTATTAGTGACCAGAAAATTTGAGACCCTGTCTCAAAAAAAAAAAAAGAAAAAAATTAACTGGGTGCTGTGGCTCATACCTGTAGTTCTAGCTGCTTGAGAGGCTGCGGTGGGAGGATCACTTGAGTCCAGGAGTTTGAGGCTGCAGTAACCTCCCTAGGCTGCCAGTACTATTTCCAGATGCGTCATTTGATTAACAGTGTCTCATTGTATTGACTTGGAGTTGACTTCTTTGTGATTCTACACTTATGTCCTAATCCTGTCCTGTGGAACAATGCAGAGTAAATATTATTCTGAGGATAGGATGTGTAAATGTGTGAAAACTATTTTCTTGCTTCCTTTAAGTAATTTCTTTTTCAGGCTGAATATTTTCAGTTACTTCAGCCTTCACTTATCTTGAAAAGCAAGCTCTGTGAGGGATGGACCCATGTCTGAATGGCTGCTACTCTATTCTTAGACCTTAGAATAGTACTTGGCATATTGTAAGTACTCAGTTAATGTCTGGTGTAAAAAGGGATGAAAAAAGGAACCATCTGGGTTCATTCACCTCTTTATCCAGCTAACTATGGCATTCTGATTCCTTAAAAGGAACCTCGTACTCCTGTGATAATATCCGTATACAGTACGTATAGCATCCACTTGCATATCTTAATTTCCTCAAATAGTATGTCATTGCCATTATTGTCAGCTAAAATTTGTAACTGATCTTTACTTATATTGCTGGGGAAAGGATTAAAAGCAGGGTAAGGACAGAGACCTGTACCTGATATCAGAGACTTCTCTTTGGTCAGCTAATTGTGGATCTCTCTTGCTGTACTTTAATTCAGTTATTGTTGCTTCTTCTTTTGGTAGCTGTGGGAGCAAAGAGTAAGAAACACTAACACTTCCTGGAGAGGCCGAGCACAGTAACTCAAGCCTGTAATCCCAGCACTTCGGGAGGCCAAGGTGGGCAGATCTCAAGGTCAGGAGATGAAGACCATTCTGGTCAACATAGTGAAACCCCATCTCTACTAAAATACAAAAAATTAGTCGGGCGTGGTGGCACATGCCTGTAGTCTCAGCTACTCAGGAGGCTAAGGCAGGGGAATCATTTGAACCCAGGGGGTGGAGGTTGCAGTGAGCTGAGATCGCACCAGTACACTCCAGCCTGGCGACAGAGCAAGACTCTGTCAAAAACAAACAAACAAACAGGACCTTCCTGGAGAAATTAGGTAATGACATAAAAAGGGATGATGTTTGATCTTGCAACATGGATAAGGTTTTACCAAGAGATGAAAAAAGGAAGAACACATCTGGCATAGAAATAGCATAGATAAAGATGTTCAGGCAATTCAAGTGGTTCAGCATGACTATAGGGAAAAGTGTGGTAGTTTGATGAAACATTTAAGGCCTGTGAGGTAGAAAAGGCACAATCATAGAGGATCCTAAATCTGTGCCATGGACCTAGTCCATTTTCCTATATGTGTTGGGAGACCAAAAGGGAATTTTAAACAGGGAGTGAAACTTCTGTGTTTTCCAGAGATGATCTTGCTGCAAACACTCATTGGAGTGGGAGACTAGCCAAAGAAGTCAAGTAGGAGGTCTGTAGGTCAAGCCGTATGAGGGCCTGAATCAGGGCCATGGCAGTGGGAGTTGGAAGAGATGGATGGTAGACATTTAAGAGGGGAAATTTACAGGTTTTAGTGACTGATTGGATGTTAAAAAGAAACTCTAAAAAGACACTTGCTGGTTGGGCGCAGTGGCTTGTATCTGTACATTGAGCACTTTGAGAGGCCCAGCACTTTGGGAGGCCAAAGCATGAGGACTCCTTGAGGCTAGGAGTTCTAGAGTAGCCTGGGTAACATAATGAGACCTCTGTCTCTGCAAGAAAATTTTCTTTAATTAGCCAGGCTGGGCATGGTGGTTCACACCTGTAATACCAGAACTTTGGGAGGCCAAGGCAGGAGGATTGCTTGAGCCCAAGACTTCGAGACCAGCCTGGGCAACGTAGTGAGATCCTGTGTCTACAAAAATGTAAAGATTAGCTGGGCATGATGGTATGTGCCTGTGACCCTAGCTACTTAGGAGGCTGAGGCGGGAGGATGACTTGAGCCCAGAAAGTCAAGGCTGCAGTGAGCTGTGTTCATGCCACTGTACTCCAGTCTGCGCGACAGAGTGAGACCTTCAAAAAAAGGAAAAATTAGCCAGGTGCATTAGCTCACACCTGTAGTTCTATTTGGGAGGCTGAGGAGGGAGGGTCACTTGAGCCCAGGATTTTTAGGCCTTGGTAAGCTATGATCTTGCCACCATACTCCAGCCTGGGTGACAAGAATGAGACCTCAGCTTTGAAAAGAAAGACACTTGTGCTACTGGGTCACTAGACGTCTTTTTTTTTGTTTTGTTTTGTTTTGTTTTGTTTTAATCTTAACGTGTGTCAGGCACCACTCTATGTTTTACAAATACTAACTCATTTAATTCCTGTAATTGTCCTATGAGGTCAATACCGTTTTATCCCTCTTGGTCTTGAAAATCACAGTTTAATGTATTTTGTCTGTTTTGTTGTTGTAAGAGGGTAATTCCATCCTCTCGTATTCCACCTTGGCTGGAAGCAGAAGTCTATTAATATGGCATTTTAAATTTATTTTAAATTTATATTTTTTAATTTCTCTTTCTTTGAATACTGAGTTTGACTATTCATATGTTTACATTTGCATTTCTTTTGTACTTTGTTCTTTATATTGTTTGCTCTGTCTTCTGAAGATTTAAGGATTTCCTTTTGAATTTTATGCACAGTCACATAAGTAAAAGCAATCTTACAGCATCTTACAGAGACGTAAGTTGAGCTTCTTACAGCAGGAGAATTCTGGAGATCTACAAAGGATCTTCCTCAAGTATTCAGCAGAGTGCAGATCAGTACATACATTTGAGGAAACTAATTGAGCCAGGGAAAGCGTCCTCTAAAAGATTATTGGGAATAGTACCTGTTGTTCACATGGGGCTGGGAAAAGTGCCTATTCCCACCAGCCAGACTGGAAAACTCTTCCAATTCCTGGAGCATTGGATAGGTTGTGTCTACCCAATCAGTGTCTTTCAAGAAGGTCTTTTTTCAGTAATGGGAGATAATTAGCCCTATACTAGGCGCTGCTAAATCTGTCTGATGAGTTGTAAAAGTAAGACCCAAAAGGATCAAACTGTTTCCAAGTAACCTAACTGCATCCTAAAACAAAGCTTAAGGAAACTTATAGTAATATAAAAATACCCAGAATCTAATATGATAGCATTCACAATATCTGGCATCAAATCGAAGTTCACCAAGCATCCAAAGAGAACAAAACATGGCCCGTAGTGAGGACAATAATGATAAATGAAAACTCATCAAAAACTTAACATGGATATTACTATTGTCAGAGGAGAACAGTGAAACATTAGTTATAACTGTATTTCATATTGCTAAGAAGGTAAATGCAGCAAGAGAAAGTATTAAAAAAGAAAACAACAAATTGAGATTCTAGGGAGGAAACCTATATTGTATGAAATGAAAATGCACCGGGTTAACAGCAGACTAGATTTGCAGAAGGAAAGTTGGGTGAACTTGAAGGCATAGCAGTGAAACTATCCAAAATGAAATGCAGAGAGAAAAAAGAAACCAGAAAAAAAAAAAGGACAGAACTTTAGTAAGTGAATAGCATCAGGTGGCCTACCATACGAGTAATTGGAGTTCCTGAAGAAGAAAGTAAAGGAGAGTTGGAGAAATAGATGAAGAAACAGTGGCTGGAAATGTCAAAACTTAATGAAACTATAAACCCACAAATCCAAGAAGCTCAAGGAACCCTAAATACCAGAAACATGAAAAATATACCAAGGAAAATAATAATCAGATTACTCAAATCAATAAAAGAGAAAATCTCAAAAGCATCCAGAAGGAAAATACGTGCTATGTACAGAGGAATAAGGAATTACATTGGATTTCTTACCAGAAATAAGGCATCTAAGAAAAGTGGAGCTGTACCTATAAAGTACTGAAAGGAAAAAGCTGTCTACCTATTAAGTAGAATTACACATTCAGGAAAAAACATCTTTCATCAACAAAGGTAATTCAACCTATAGAGTGGGAGAAGCTGGGCACTGTGGCTCACGCATGTAATCCCAGCATATTGGGGGGCCAAGGTAAGTGTATCACCTGAGGTCAGGAGTTTGAGACCAGCCTGGCCAACATGGTGAAACCCCGTCTCTACTAAAAAATACAAAAAATTAGCTGGGTGCAGTGGTGCATGCCTGTAATCCTAGTTACTCGGGAGGCTGAGGCATGGGAATTGTTGAATCCGGGAGGTGGTGGTTGGCAGTGAGCCAAGATCGTGCCTCTGCACTCCAGCCTTGGTAACAGTGACTCTGTCTCAAAAAAAAAAAAAAAAAAAATAGAGTGGGAGAAACTATTTGCAAATCATGTATCTGGTAAGGGTTTAATGTCTAGAATATACAAAGAACTCCTACAACTCAACAGTATACACAACCCAATTGTAAACGTGGGCGAAGGACTTGACGTTTCTGTAAAGAAGATATACCAATGGCCAGTAGCACATGAAAATATGCTCATCATCATTAGTCATTAGGGAAATGTAAATAAAAACTACAGTGAGATGTCACTTAATCCCAACTGGGATGGCTATAATTTTAAAAAATATAATAAGAAGTGTTTGACAAGGATGTAGAGAAATTAGAATATGTGTATGTTGCTGGTGTGAATGTAAAAATGATGCAGCCACTATGGAAAACAGTTTGGTGGTTCCTCAGAAAGCTAAACATAAAGCCATATGATCCAGCTGTTTCAGTCCTAGGTGTATACCCAAAGGAATTGAATGTAGGAAATCAAACAGATACTTGTATGTCAATGCTCATGGCAGCATTATTCATAAGAACCAAAAGATGGAAACAAGTTGTTCATCAACAGATGGATAAACAAAATGTAGTATGTACACAATGGAATATTATTTTGTCATTTAAAAAGAGTGAGGTTCGGATACATGTTAAACATAGAAGAATCTTGAAAAATGTATACTAAGTGAAATAAGCCAGAGGGCAAATATTGTATGGTTCTGCTTATATGACCTAAGTAGAAGACGCGAATTCAGAATGTAGGTGAGACAGAACCTAGATCAGGGGTTTCCAAGGGAACGGGAGAATACGGAGTTATTACTGAGTGGGTACCAGAGCTTCTGTTGGGAGTGATGGAAAAGTTTTGGAATTACATAGTGGTGATGGTTGCACAGCACTGTGAATGTAATCAATGCTGCTGAATTGGATATCTAAAAACAATTAAAAATGACAAAAAATGGCCGGACGCCATGGCTCACGCCTATAATCCCAGCACTTTGGGAGTCTGAGGTGGGCAGATCATGAGGTCAAGAGATCAAGACCATCCTGGCCAACATGGTAAAACCTCATCTCTACTAAAAATACAAAAATTAGCTGGGTATGGTGGCATGCGCCTGTAGTCCCAGCTACTTCGGAGGCTGAGGCAGGAGAATTGCTTGAACCTGGGAGGTAGAGGTTGCGGTGAGCTGAGATCGTGCCATTGCACTCCAGCCTGGGCAACAAGAGTGAAACTCCATCTCAAAAAAAAAAAATTTATTTCACAACAATTTTTAAAAAACCCACAGAATACGCACTTTAAATGGGTGAATTTTACCTAATGTGAGTTATATCTCAACAAGGCCGTTTTAAAAAATATAAAACCAAAGGCACAAAAAAGACATTGTTGGCTATAAAAAAGCTGAAAGAATTTATCACCAGGAGACCCCCCTTATAAGAAATGTTAAAGAATATGCTTCTGGGAGAAAGGAAATCAAACCAAATGCAGATCTGGATCTACACAAATGAATGAACAGCACTGACTGGTAACTACACAACATTTTCCCTTAACTTTTAAAGTATCTTTAAAAGGTCATTGGCTGTGTTGGTTTTCTGTTGCTGTGTAGCGTATTAACACAAACTTGGCAGCTTCAAACAGCACTCCCTTTTTATCAACTCTATTGGTCAGCAGCAGTGCAAGCACAGCATGGCTGGGTTCTCTGCTCAGGGTATCCAAAGGCTGAATTCAAGATGTCACCTGTACTGAGTTCTCATCTGGAGGCTATGGGGGAAAATTCACTTTCAAGGTCACTCTTCTTGGCAGAATTTAGTTCCTTGAGGCTGCAGGACTGAGGTCCCTGCTTCCACGTTGGATTTCAGCTGGTGCTACTCTTCGCTGCTGGAGACTGCCACGTTCCTCATGCTGCACCTTCCATCTTCAAGACAGTAATGGTGTGTCACATTTTTCTTGGGCTTCGATATCTGACTTCTGTTCTGTGACCAGCTGGAGACAACACTTGTTATTTTAATCTGTAAGGTGAGACTATTAGATTAGGTCAGGTTTGGTAATTTTTTTTCCTCAAAAAAAAAAAGGAAGATTTGTAATGATAGGGAGGATCATTCAATTCTGAACCTTCAAATTCCTCTGGCATGGAACTCCAGAGATTTAGGGGTAAAAATGCAATGTATGTAGCTCTTCTCTTCCTAATCTTGAGGAGCTTCAGGCACTGTAGATTTGCTTACAGAATGTCTCTGATGTTCCTCTGTGTAGTGGGTGTTTGTGTCATACCCAGCTCATTTGAGGAAATTTAGGCTGACAATTTAGGGAGCCTCCTAGTGATAGCAAACTTAACTTATGTTTCTTCCTTTTTTCCAGCTTTGTCTCCTCAGCACTCTCCTATCACTCAAGGAAGTATCAAAAACAAGGAGGGCATGGATGCTAAGTCACTAACTGCCTGGTCCCAGGTAAGCGGGGCTTTCTTGTTCCCAGTTTCCAACTGGGAATTCTTTTTTGCTTTAGTTCCTTTGCCCAAGAACTTCAGAAATTATATCTTCTTCTCCAGGAGGCTACAATTAGCTATTTTGTTTGCTTTATTTGTAGTTGTAGTTTTATTTCCTTTAATACAAAAGAAACGTAACACAAGTTTAGCAGTAACATCGGTGAGAATCAAGTGAGGTGACATCAGACTTCTTCCCCAAAAGATGAGAGAACTGGGAATGTTGATGCCTCTTTATGGTTTCTCTCGGGCCTGACTCTCCTGGGTGTGGTGCTTACTGTGTTAATTCCTCCTTGGGGAACCCCTGTTTGGAGGAACTCAGGGACAAGTTACATAGTTAAGGGTTACTGCAACCAAGGTGTGAAGAACTCTGAGGAGAACAGAACCTCTGGGAGCAGTGTGGCCTGGGGACATCTAGGCTGAGAGACTGGTTCTTGTGCCTATTTAGCTTCTTCCTCTGGGGGTCCATCATGCAGACGTTGTCAGGTGATCTGGGGAAGGAAGGTGAGACTGGAGCCAAGGTTCCCTGGCCTGTCTGGGGGGGCTCACCCCGCCCCCCGCCCCGACTGGAGTGCTCTGGGCAGTTGTTTGGCATATGCATTTAACATGAGGACATTTAAATAGTTTAAAGGTTCAGAAGAAAACTTGCTGAAATGACATTTATGCCAACACATTAAGGATATCTTGTGATTTTCCATATAAATATGAGAGAACTGCATTTGTGAAGGCCCAGACTTTTGAGAGGGCGTGGCCTGTTTAAACAGCTAAAAGCAATTTAGTGCAGCCCTAACACAGAACTGAGAGGGGAATATGGGCAGTGTGGACCTTCTAGGCCTGTTTGGCTCTGACTGCAACACTAGATGTGTTTGCATGGGGCTAATGAGACTCCTCAGAGAAGAGTACACAGTGATAACAAGGCTAACAAGAATTGAAACAAATACCAAGAGATAACTGACAAGGCTGGTAGAGATGATGAGCTTGTGAAGGAGGCTGAGCCAGAGTCTTCTGCGAGTTCAGGATGAAAACCGAGTGTGTGCAGTACAGGGACAGATGGTGTTACGGGAAGGAGAACATGACTAAATTGTAGCATGCTGCTGAGAAGCTGTGCTCTATTGACTAAAAAATGAGTTAGGAAGAGGGCAGATCACGGTGGGCTTTGGTCTTTCCTTCTTTTTTATTATAGAACTTTAAAAATATATACAAAATAAAATAGTAGAATAATAGAAAATATGACAAAATAGAATGAAATTAGTGTTATATTTAAAATGGACTGGTGCTAATATGAGAGAAAAATCAACAACTTGTGCTGACCAAAACATTCAGAAACAGGTGTTTGCAAACAGTTATTACTTTACAACTGTAATATGAGGTAAAGGCATTTTAAAAAACAATATAAACAACACAATTCAGGATAATGGTTACTTCCAGCAAAGAACAAGAAGCATACAAGAGATTTCAAAAGTATATGAAAATGTACTTAGGCTGTATACCTTCTTGGAATGTCTGCACTTGCTGGACTGCAGTGGATGGCTTCTCATCTTTGTCTTCTTTAACGCAGTATTGTACTGTTGTGTTAGTATGTATAATACTGTGAGGCAGATGGTATTTTACACCTAAGAGAACTGACTCATGGTGAAGTTAAATAAACAAGCGTTATCCAATCCAAAATTTAAGGTGTGCAGGCTGGGTGTGGTGGCTCACACCTGTAATCCCAGCACTTTGAGAGGCTGAGATGGGCAGATCACCTGAGGTCAGCAGTTTGAGACCAGCCTGGCCAACATGGTGAAACTCTGTCTCTACTAAAAATATGAAAATTAGTCAGGCATGGTGGCATGTGCCTGTAGTCCCAGCTACTCGGGAGTCTGAGGCAGGAGAATCTCTTGAACCTGGGAGGTGGAGGTTGTAGTGGGCCGAGATCACGCCATTGCACTCCAGCCCGGACATCAGAGCAAAACTCTATCTCAAAAAAAAAAAAAAAAAAAAATTAAGGTGTACAAATTTGACCACACGTTCACCAGATCTCAAATCCAGTTCTTGACTCACATCTCATGCACCTTTCCTTTCAGTGGTGTCCCCATGACATACTTAGTCTCTGTGTTTACAGTAAAAGTGCAATGTATTACTTATGGGAATGCTAAAAGTGCCAGTCTAGAAATCAGGTAGCCACTTAAGTTAAAACTAGGCAGACTTCTTAGAAACAGTGAAAACTAGTGAATGAGTCAAGGTCTAGTGGAAAGTAGCAGGCACACTTAAATTCAGTAATACAAGAATGAGGTGGGAGAAGAGTGTCATCACCATTAGCCTGAAGGGATGAGAACAGGGACAGCTTCTGGAAACCAGACTTGCAGTTCACAGAGGCTGTTACCATCTATCAAGGGAATGTACCTCCATCACATCGCCACTACTGCACTGGGGCAACTTTCTTGCCATAACCAGCTGGTGATCTCCATTGGTGAAATAAATCAGAAAGGCAGAGGGCAAGAGAAACCTTTGGTATAATCCATACAGCTCACCTGGGAACAGAGTAGGGTGGGAGAGGAAACCTGGAGGGAAGGAGAGAAGATATCCAGCTTACAGATCTCGTAGAGCATCCCATTTTAAATATTTTTATTTGTTTAAATTTAATAATTTATGTTTAAATTATTAAATTTACAGCTCTGTGATTTTTGACGGAGTTATAGCTCTGTGATTTTTGACAAATACATGGTTGTGTAGCCACCACTTCATTCAGGATACAGAGCAGGCCAGGCACAGTGGCTCATGCCTGTAATCCCAGCCCTTTGGGAGGCTGAGGCAGGTGGATCACCTGAGGTCAGGTGTTCGACACCAGCTTGGCCAACACGGCAAAACCCCATCTCTACTGAAAATACAAAAATTAGCCAGGTGTCGTATTGGGCACCTATAATCCCAGCTACCTGGAAGCTGAGGCAGGAGAATCACTTGAACCCAGTGGATGGAGGTTGGAGTGAGCTGGGATCATACCACTTTCCTCCAGCCTGGGCGAAAGAGTGAAACTCTGTCTCAAAAAAAAAAAAAAACAAAAAACAAGATACGGGGCAAACCCTGATCCTAGAATTCCCTATGTGCAACCGCTTTGTAGTTTGTGATTACTCCCTCTCTAGCCCCTTGCAGCCACTGATCTACTGATTTTACCTTTTCCAGAATGTCATATAAATGGGGTCATATTGTATGTAACCTCTAGCTCCTTCCATATAGCATAATGTACTGGAAGTTCATCTGTTGTTGCATGAGTCAGTAGGATGTTCCTTTTTATTGCTGAGTAGATTTACATTCTGTGGCTGTACCACACTTTGTTTATCCATTTCCCTTTGAGGGACATTTGAGTTTCTTCCAGTTTTTACCAATTATAAATAAAGCCCTGTATTAGGTTTGCACATTTGCATACAGGTTTTTATGTAGGCATAAATTTTCATACTCCAGTATTTAGCCAAGGGAATCATAGGTGTGTGCCAAGAGTATGTTTAACCTTACGAAAAATATGCATGTTTTCCAAAGCGGTTATAGCATTTTTGTATTCCCACAGTAATACGTGGGAATGGCAGTTATTCTGCATACTCACCAACACTTGTTATCACACAGTTTAAAAGTTTACCCTTTCTAATAACTGTCTTATGGTATCTCACTGTCATTTTAACTTGCATTTCCCTAATAAATAATGACATTGAGCATCATTTGCTTGTTTATTACCTACTACTTATATCCTTCTTTGGTGAAGTGTTTATTTTAGTCTTTTGCTGATTTCTCAAACTAGTCTGTTTTCTTATCATTGAATTTTGAGAGTTCTCTACCTTATACATAGAAGTCCGTTGTCAGATAATGTGATTTGCAAATATTATTTCCTAGCGTCTGGCTTGTCTTTTCATTCTCCTAGCAATGTCTTTTGAAGACAAAAAAGGTTTTTAGTTTTGACGAAGTTCACTTTCTCAGTTTTCAAATTGTTCCTTTTTTTTTTTTTTTTGGAGACAGAGTCTTACTCTCTCACTCAGGCTGGAGTGCAGTGGCGTGATCTTGGCTCGCTGCAACCTCTGCCTCCTGTGTTCAAGCAATTCTCATGCCTCAGCTTCCTGAGTAGCTGGGATTACAGGCATGTACCACCATAGCCAGCTAATTTTTGTGTATTTAGTAGAGATGAGGTTTCACCATGTTGGCCAGGCTGGTCTCGAACTCTTGACCTCAGGTGATCCTCCTGCCTCGGCCTCCTAAAGTGCTGGGATTACTGGCATGAGCCACCATGCCTGGACTATCAATTTGTTCTTTTATGGATCATGCTTTTGGTGTTATTGCTAGGAACCCTCTGAATAACTCAAGATGACAAATATTTTCTCATAGAAGTTTTTTTTCTTTTAGACAGGGTCTTGCTTTGTCGCCAGGCTGGAGTGCAGTGGCACAACCTCAGCTCACTGCAACTTCCGCATCCCGGGTTCAAGCGATTCTCCTGCCTCAGCCTCCCAAGTACCTACGACTACAGACGCACGCCACCACGCCCAGCTAATTTTTGTATTTTTAGTAGAGATGGGGTTTCACCATGTCGGCCAGGATGGTCTCAATCTCTTGACTTCGTGATCCACCCACCTCAGCCTCCCAAAGCACTGGGATTACAGGCGTGAGCCACTGCACCCGGCCTTCTTATAGATATTTTATAAATTTATATGTTACATTTTGATCTATTTAGGATTATTTAATTTTTTTGCAGATTGACACATTTATCAGTGTGTAATATCCCTCTTTATCTCTGCTAATATTCTTCGTTCTGAAATCTATGTTGTCTGATACTAATATAGCCACTCTAGCTTTCATATGTGTTTCCATAGTATGTTTCTGTCCTTTTACTTTTAACCTCTCTAGGTTGTTATATTCAATTATTCAATGTTGTTTTCTTTTCTTTTCTTTTTTGAGGTGGAATTTCGCTCTTGTTGCCCAGGCTCTAGTACAATGGCATGATCTTGGCTTACCACAACCTCTGCCTCCTCAGTTCAAGTGATTCTCCTGCCTCAGCCTCCCAAGTAGCTGGGATTACAGGCATGTGCCACCATACCTGGCTAATTTTGTACTTTTAGTAGAGATGGGGTTTCTCACGTTGGTCAGGCTGGTCTCGAACTCCTGACCTCAGGTGATCCGCCTGCCTTGGCCTCCCAAAGTGTTAGGATTACAGGCCTGAGCCACTGCCCCTGGCCCAGTGTTGTTTTCTTTTAGGTAGCAGGTAGTTGAGGCTTGTGGTTTATTTGTTTGTTTGTTTTGAGGCAGGGTCTCACTGTTGCCCAGGCTGGAGTGCAGTGGTGATATCACAGCTCACTGCAGTCTGGCTCAAACTCCTGGCCTCAAGTGATCCTACCATCTCTCTCACCAGTAGCTATGACTATAGGCATGAGCCACCACATCCGGCTAATTTTTAAATTTTTTGTAGACACAGGGTGTTGCCATGTTGCCCAGGCTGGTCTGAAACTCCTGGGCTCAAGGCTTGTGGTTTTTGTTGCCTTTTTAAAATTATGTGTGTGTGTGTGTGTGTGTGTGTTTGTGTTGTGTTTTGAGACAGGTTCTCGCTCTGTTGCCCAGGCTGGAGTACAGTGGTGTGATCACAGCTCACTGCAACCTCTGCCTCCTAGATTCAAGGCATCCTCTCTTCTCAGCCTCCGGAATAGCTGGGCACATGCCACTACCTCCAGCTATTTTTTGTTTTTCTTGTAGAGAAAGGGTTTTGCCATGTTGCCAGGCTGGTCTTGAACTCTTGAACTCAAGTGATCCACCTCCCTCAGCCTCCCAAAGTGCTGAGATTACAAGCGTGAGCCGCTGTACCTGGCTGCTTTTTTTTTTCTTAATACAGTTTGGTGACCTGTTTTTAAATTATGTTTAGACCATTTCTGTTTAATGTTATTATTGGTACAATTGAATTTAAGTGTGTTATTTTATTATATGTTCTCTGTATATCTTTTCCTCCTTTTTTACTTTACTGACTTTAGTTGAATTATTTGAATATTTTTTAGTATTTCACTTAATATCTTGGTTTTTTAGTTTTATTTTTGAATCTTTTAATGTTCACTGTAGGGATTAGAATATACATACCTAATCTTTTATAGTCCACTTAGAGTTAATTTTTACCACTTCAAGTAAAATCTCAAAGCCTTACAGCATATGGGTTCCTTTGCGTTCCTCTCTTTATACTAAAGTTGTATGTATATTGAAAAACTTCGCCAGAAAATGTTTCAGGTCTTTCTTTCAACTGCTTTATGTATTTTTGAAGAATTTAAGAGAAGAAAACAAATCTATTATATTTGCCCATATATCTGATATTTTTGTTGTTCATCTTCCATTTCTGAGATTTCAGATTGTATACTTTGTATACTGAAAAATTTCACCAGAAAATGTTACAGGTCTTTTTTTCAACTGTTCTATGTATTTTTGAAGAATTTAAGAGAAGAAAACAAATATATTTACCCATTTGCCTACTCTTTTTGTTATTCATCTTCCATTTCTGAGATTTCAGGTCGTTTATTGAAAAACTTCAACAGAAAATGTTACAGGTCTTTTTTTCAACTGTTCTGTGTATTTTTGAAGAATTTAAGAGAAGAAAACAAATATATTGTGTTTACCCAGATATCTACTGTTTTTGTTATTCATCGCCCTTTTCTGAGATTTCAGGTTTCTCTCTGGTATCATTTTCCTTCTGCCTGAAGAACTTCCTTCAGCACATCTTCTATAGCAGATCTTCTGGCCACAAATTCTGTTATACTTCATTTGAGAATATATTTTGCATCATTTTGAAAGATACTGTCACTGGGTGTAGAAATTCTGGTTTGTCTGTTCTTTCAGCATTTAAAAACATTATTCCACTGTCTTCTCACCTTCATGGTCTTTGGTGAGAGACCCTCAGTCACTCAGATGGGTTTTTCTCTCTATATAAATCAACACTTACTTTTGATGTGGCTGATAAGGGCCTTGCATCTGTCTCCTGTTTCTTTGTCAAATTATTTTGCTACTGCTAATATAATCTCCCAACTCTTCCATCTGTTTTTTAGTGCCTACAAATGGTCATGAAAAATGTTTTGGATAATTATTTTAAGTTACAAAACATGGCTAGGGTGGTAAATCTCTTAAGCATTAAGGTGTACTTGAACTCAATGCTTTTTTCAGCTCTTTTAGTGGCTTGAATTAGGTTCTTTATTTTACATAGTGTAAAAGTGGGTTCACTATT
Source organism: Cacajao melanocephalus (assembly GCA_963573385.1). Classification (NCBI taxonomy): domain Eukaryota; kingdom Metazoa; phylum Chordata; class Mammalia; order Primates; family Pitheciidae; genus Cacajao; species Cacajao melanocephalus. The sequence continues at coordinate 33,720 of CAUYLG010069378.1, read as the reverse complement.
TTGGAGAATGGATGATTCCCCCTGCCATAGCTGTTTAAAATTTAAATAAAAATGCTTATGACAGTTTTTTTTAATCTAAATCATAACATAAAACTTGTTTTTACACAGTAGGTATCTAATAGCCCTTCCTTTTAAGACTTGACCAGAATAAATACTACTCACTCCTAGAATAAATTATGGTCCATCCACTTTACCTGCCTCAGTGCTATCAACTTAATTTCTCTTCCTGTTAGTGATCAGGAAGGGGGGACAGCAAAGATACATATCTGGTGCAATGCACATGTGTTTGATGTTGTAGACACTGGTGACCTTCAAGGATATATTTGTGGACTTCACCAGGGAGGAGTGGAAGCTGCTGGACACTGCGCAACAGATCGTGTACAGAAATGTGATGCTGGAGAACTATAAGAACCTGGTTTCCTTGGGTAAGACTAACTCTGTTTTTGAAGATTTTGGTTCTCCATTGATCAAAAGGTACAGAGACCCTGAAGCATTCAGAGTACAGTCTTGGGATTCAGAGACCTAATTTCTTAATTTCTTCGAGGCATAGAACAGGGTGTTTTTACTGTAGCTTTTGTGGAAAACTTAATGTATTGAAGTTTTAAAAATGCCTCTTTAAAAAGTTTCTCTGCCTCTGAAAACTCTGTTTTTTGTTTTTTGTTTTTTGTTTTTTTGAGACAGAGTCTGACTCTGTCGCCCTGGCTGGAGTGCAGTGGTGTAGTCTCGGCTCACTGCAACCTCCGCCTCCCAGGTTCAAGTGATTCTCCTGCCTCAGCCTCCCAAGTAGCTGGGATTACAGGTGCCTGCCACCATTCCCGGCTAATTTTTGTATTTTTCTTTTTAAGTAGAGACGGGGTTTCACCACTTTGGCCAGGCTAGTCTTGAACTCCTGACCTTGTGATCTGCCTGCCTTGGCCTCCCAAAGTGCTGGGATTACAGGCATGAGCCACTGCACCTGGCCCCTCTGTCAACTCTTTAGAGTCCTTGCCAGTCCTGCAGAGGGTTGAGGGGTCAGGTTAAATCTGAGATGTTTATTTGTGCCTACCCCAGAGCTCCCCTGACTCTCACCCCGTTCTTTGTCTTTCACGATGAACAGGTTATCAGCTTACTAAGCCAGATGTGATCCTCCGGTTGGAGAAAGGAGAAGAGCCCTGGGTGGTGGAGAGACGGATTCACCGAGAGACCCATCCTGGTGAGGACCAGACAAGAGTTGTCATAGGCAGCAGCCCAGATGAGCTGTGAGGCGCTAGAACTTCTGGAGATAGTGCTCACTGGCCCTCCTCACAGGTCCTTCTTCCTGGGAAGACTGAGTTTATCTGACCCCTGTTTCCCCACTGCCAGGCTTCTCTTTAGATTCCATTTGCATTCAGAGACAAAGGTTTCTTTCTGTTGACATGCTTGGTTTCGGCCCTTGCACATGTTGTTCTCCTGATTATTACCATGGACCCTAGCATCTTGTGCTCTTGTTTTTCATAGAATCACTTCTTGCATTTTTGCCTCTCTTTTTCTTTCGTGTGGCCCCTCCCCACAACTCAGTTCTCTGTGCAAGCTTTAGAGTGGGACTCTTAGCACCTACTTCTTTTTTGAGAGTTTATTTTCTGCCAGGTAGAAAACTGCTGCAGAGAGTTCATGAATTCCTGTTGCCTCAGCTCTCCTTCTTTTATTTCCAGAATGGCTGCTCACAGAAACACCTGTTTTTTCCACTATACTTTAGTGGTTTTTTTTTTTTTTTTGAGATGGAGTTTCACTCAGTCTCCCAGGCTGGAGTGCAGTGGCACGATCTCAGCTCATGCAACCTCCGCCTCTCAGGTTCAAGCTATTCTCCTGCCTGAGACTTCCGAGTAGCTGGGATTACAGGTGTGCCACCATGTCCAGCTAATTTTTTTTTTTTTTTGAGACAGAGTCTCGCTCTTTTTGCCCAGGCTGGGGTGCAATGGCACGATCTCGGCTCGCCACAACCTTTGCCTCCTGGGTTCAAGCTATTCTGTCTCAGCCTCCTGAGTAGCTGGGATTGCAGGCATGCACCACCACGCCTGGCCAATTTTTGTGTTTTTAGTAGACGCAGGGTTACTCCATGTTGATCAGATTAGTCTCGAACTCTCAACCTCAAGTGATCACCTGCCTTGGCCTCCCAAAGTGCTGGGATTACAGGCATGAGCCACTATACCCGGCCTAATTTTTTTATTTTTAGGAGAGATGGGGTTTCACTGTATTGGCCAGACTGGTCTTGAACTCCTGATCTCCAGTGATCTGCCCACCTTGGCCTGCCAAAATACTGGGATTACAGGTGTGAGCCACTGTGCCCAGCCTCTATCTAGTTCTTTATTTAATGTTTGAAAAATTTATTTCTAGGCTGGGCATGGTGGCTCATGCCTGTAATCCCAGCACTTTGGGAGGCCGAGGTAGGCAGATCACCTGAGGTCAGGAGATCGAGACCAGCCTGGCCAATATGGCAAAATCCCATATCTACTAAAAATACAAAAATTAGCTGGATGTGGTAACGTGTGCCTGTAGTCCCAGCTACTCATGAAGCTGAGGCAGGAGAATCACTTGAACCTGGGAGGTGAAAGTAGCTGTAAGTCAAGATCATGCTACTGCACTCCAGCACTCCAGCCTGGGCAACAGAGCGAGACTCTATCTAAAAGAAAAATGTGTGTGTGTGTGTATATATATATATATATATAATTTCTATCTCATTTTAATGTTAGTATCTCTAAAATGCAAATTATCATGTAGTTTTCAAATACAATTCTTTCCCGAACTCCCCTGTGTATATCTGAACACAGGGAAAGGGAGCCCTCTAGGTTAAAAGACAGAACATTGTCCTTTAGCTTTCCACTCTTTTGTTCTCTACAAGTTATCTTTTTCCCAATTTTTGTTTCTAAGCTCAATACTCTGACGTCCTTCTCCTCATCCATCTCAGATGTTGCTGCTTCTCATTGTGCAGAATGGCTAGGATACGCCATGTGGGCTTATCCAGAACATGGAGCTCTGAAGCCCAGTGCAGTCTGTTCACATCAGAATAACAAGCAGTCATGTCTGTCTTTTCCTTTGATACCTAGTAGACATACGTATCAGGCATTTCCCTGCATCTCAGACTTTAAGTGTGGTGTAAATTAAATCTATCTGAGTCTTACTTGTCCTATAGTTCTTTCCCATGAAGGCTTTTATGATTCGTCATTAAGTGCTGGCCTCTTCCTTTTCTGAAATTCGCTTAGTTTAAATCTCTACTTTGAAATATTATCATACACTCTTTTTTACTTTTTAATATTTGCCTTGTAGGTGATTGTATCAAAATGCTGTCTCAAAGCAAGTCTTTCAACTGCCTTGGGACTGTGGGAAGAAATATTGTTATATTATCTTTATTACTTCCTTTCTTTCTTTTCTATTTTGTTCATCCAGCAAGCTTTCCTGAATGTCTATTGACAAGTATCCAAAAATAGCAACTATTAACTGGATCTAGTTTATATTTTTATTGAAAATTTATTGTCAGAAGAAATACTCAGATTTCATGGACTTAAATGCATGGAGTTTTGTAGAATCTACAGGGCTGTGAAATTCATTATCAAAACAAAAAATATAACGAGTGATGATTTTTAAAAATCAGGTGATTGTTGATTAATGGGTCCAATGGACTTCGACAATAGCTTACTTGTATGGCTATGTTACATAATATGTGGAAGATTTTAGGATATTAATAAAAGAAAGCACCTCATTCTTATGATCAAACTCTCCACTCAGAATTGTCCTGCATTAATGCTCAACACCCCCCTTACAATACATGTTCTTCATAGAATCTTCCAGTTGGCATTTGTAGTTTGAAAAACTTCTCCATGAGATTTTCTGATGTTCTGGGTTGGGGGAAGCGGGGAAGGGGTGATGTATTTCCTATTAAAAATCATCAGGATGGGGAAGAAACTAGGAACTGACAAAATGGTTAGTGAGGACTAGTGGGGGTGGGATTGTATAAGGAAGTCAGTCAGGGACCAGGCCTGGCACAAGGATCATTTACCAGGTGTATTAGTTTCCTAGGGCTGCCATAACAGAACCAGAAGTTAGGTGGCTCAAAACAACCAAAATGTATCATGTCGTAGCTGGAGGCTGTAAATCTAAAACGAAGATGTCAGTGGGTCTGTTATGCTTTTAGGAGAGGGTCTTTCCTTATCTCTTCCAGGATCTGCCAGCCACAGCTGTACCTCGGCCTGTGGATATATCATTCCAGTCTTGGTCTCCATCTTCACATAGTCTCTTCCCCTGTGTCTCTGTCTCTGTGTGTCTCTCTCTCTTTTTTTTTTTTTTTTTTTTTTTTTTAGACAGAATCTTGCTCTGTTGCCCAAGCTGGAGTTCAGTGGCGTGATCTCGGCTCACCATAACCTCTGCCTCCTGGGTTCAAGGGATTCTTCTGCCTCAGCCTCCTGAGTAGCTGGGATTACAGGCACATGCCACCATGATGGCTAATTTTTGTATTTTTAGTAGAGATGGGGTTTCACCATATTGGTCAGGCTTGTCTCGAACTCCTGACCTTGTGATCTGTCCACCTCAGCTTCCCAAAGTGTTGGGATTACAGGCGTGAGCCACCTTACCCAGCCTGTGTCTCTTTTAATGAGGACCCCCATTATATTGGATTAGGTGCTCATCCTATTCTGGTACTACCTCATCATAACTAATTACATCTAGAAATACTCTATTTCTAAATATGGTCATATTCTGAGATACTGAGGATTAAAACTTCAACATACCTTGTTTGGGGGGGTTACAGTTTAACCTATAATACCAGGTAAGAGTGGAATATCACCCCACTTATGTAAGATGAAGTAGTATTATCAGTGTATATTTTAGGTTTGGGATTATACATTTTACCTGAAACATGTTGAGAGACGGATGTAGCTCTTATGCAAGGGAAATAATTTGCAGTAATATACACAGGTAGCAGATGGGCAGAAATTCCGAGAGAGTATATAAGCCTTCAGATTCTAAGTTAACATCTTGTGGTAGTAGTCCTATCAATTGTTAAGTTCTTATGTTTCAGAACAAAGACATCAAAATAGAAAATAAGAGAAATGATAATGATGATTGTAAATCTTACTGCTTTGACCATAAATGTGCCAGAGACTGTAATATGCTCACACTTTATAACAATAATCTTAAATAACAAATACTTTTATCTTTGTTCTACAAATAAGCAAAATGGGTTCTTAAATATTTAGCAACTTGTCTAAATTGACCACTTGTAGTAGTATAAAACTTAGATTAGAACTTGTATCTTGGTAACTTTCGTGCAGTTACTGTTCCACCTTGTCATGCAGCTGCTTTGAAAGGTCTGTTGTGTCAGTCATCTGGGTGTTACTCTGTAGTGCTTCTGTGATATAGATAAAAAGCATTGCCTGACACACGGCTGCATTTATGGTTTAAGAATACTAAATTGGGCCGGGCGCGGTGGCTCATGCCTATAATCTCAGCCCTTTGGGAGGCCAAGGAGGGTGGATCACCTGAGGTCAGGAGTTCGAGACCAGCCTGGCCAACATGTTGAAACCCTGTCTCTACTAAAAATACAAAAAATTAGCCAGATGTGGTTGTGGGCACCTGTGATCCTAGCTACTTGGGAAGTTGAGGCAGGAGAATCACTTGAACCCGGGCGGTGGAGGTTGCAGTGAGCCAAGATTGTGCCATTGCCCTCCAGCCTGGGCAACAAGAGCGAAACTGTCTCAAAAAAAAAGAGGCTGAAGTGGGTGGATTGCCCTGAGGTCAGGAGTTTGAGACCAGCCTGACCAATATGGTGAAACCCCGCCTCTACTAAAAATATAAAAATTAGCTGGCATGGTGGCATATGCCTGCAGTCCCAGCTGCTTATGAGGCTGAGGCAGGAGAATCGCTTGAACGCAGGAGACAGAGGTAGCCGAGATCACGCCACTGCACTTCAGCCTGGGTGACAGAGTGGTACTCCATCTCAAAAAAAAAAGAATACTAAATTGATAGTAATGTGAAGAATGTGTCGGGAAAGTACAAGTAGACAGGTGAGGAACTCATATTGTTAATATCTGGCTTATAAAATGGGAGTGCAGTCCTTTTTATAGAATTTCCCTTATTTCTATCCTCACCGTTGAATATCCTGATCCCATATGTCATGCTCTGTCTTGTGGCTTCTCTTACTCTTTTTGCTGCATTTGAGTACTGTGCACCCCAGTGCATTTACTGTTTACTGCTCCCTTCTTTTTTCTCATTCTATATCAAAGTTATAGAGTCATATTTGAAAGCACCTCTGTATGTCTCACATATTTTGTCTCCACATACATCCTACCATTCTCACCTTAATACTCTCTTTAGTTACACAAAGATTTTTCATTTCTTTCAGATTCAGAGACTGCATTTGAAATTAAATCATCAGTTTCCAGTAGGAGCATTTTTAAAGATAATCAATCTTGTGACATTAAAATGGAAGGAATGGCAAGAAATGATCTCTGGTATTTGTCGTTAGAAGAAGTCTGGAAATGTAAAGACCAGTTAGACAAGTATCAGGAAAACCGGGAGAGACATTTGAGGCAAGTGGCATTCACCCAAAAGAAAGTGTTTACTCAGGAGAGAGTCTCCGAAAGTGGTAAATATGGGGGAAACTGTCTTCTTCCTGCTCAGCTAGTACTGAGAGAATATTTCCATAAGCGTGACTCACATACTAAAAGTTTAAAACATGATTTAGTTCTTAATGGTCATCAGGAAAGCTGTTCAAGTAACAGTAATGAATGTGGTCAAACCTTCTGTCAGAACATTCACCTTCTTCAATTTGCAAGAACTCACACAGATGATAAATCCTACAAATACCCTGATAGTGATAACTCTCTTACTCATGGTACATCTCTTGGTATGTCAAAGGGCATACATAGAGAGAAACCCTATGAATGCAAGGAATGTGGAAAATTCTTTAGCTGGCGCTCTAATCTTACTAGGCACCAGCTTATTCATACTGGAGAAAAACCCTATGAATGTAAAGAATGTGGAAAATCTTTCAGCCGGAGTTCTCACCTCATTGGACATCAAAAGACCCATACTGGTGAGGAACCCTATGAATGTAAAGAATGTGGAAAATCCTTCAGCTGGTTCTCTCACCTTGTTACCCATCAGAGAACTCATACAGGAGACAAACTGTACACATGTAATCAGTGTGGGAAATCTTTTGTTCATAGCTCTAGGCTTATTAGACACCAGAGGACACATACTGGAGAGAAACCCTATGAATGTCCTGAATGTGGGAAATCTTTTAGACAGAGCACACATCTTATTCTGCATCAGAGAACTCATGTTAGAGTGAGGCCTTATGAATGTAATGAATGTGGAAAGTCTTACAGCCAGAGATCTCACCTTGTTGTGCATCATAGAATCCACACTGGACTAAAACCTTTTGAGTGTAAGGATTGTGGAAAATGCTTTAGTCGAAGCTCTCACCTTTATTCACATCAAAGAACCCACACTGGAGAGAAACCATATGAGTGTCATGACTGTGGAAAATCTTTCAGTCAGAGTTCTGCCCTCATTGTGCATCAGAGGATACACACTGGAGAGAAACCATATGAATGTTGTCAATGTGGGAAAGCCTTCATCCGGAAGAATGATCTCATGAAGCATCAGAGAATTCATGTTGGAGAAGAGACCTATAAATGTAATCAGTGTGGCATTATCTTCAGCCAGAACTCTCCATTTGTCGTTCATCAAATAGCTCACACTGGAGAACAGTTCTTAACGTGTAATCAATGTGGGACAGCACTTGTTAATACCTCTAACCTTATTAGATACCAGACAAATCATATTAGAGAAAATGCTTACTAATAAATACGGGAATTTTTCACAAAGAGCAGTAACTTTATTTGGCATTGGAGAACTCCTGGAGATAAGCTGTACAAATTGAATAGATGTGGAAATGCTTTCAGTCTTGTTACTGTCCTATTGCACATTAGAGAATTGGTCCTGGAAGGGAAAGAAACCACAGATTTTATTTCATAACACAGATCCATCAGATTTTCTTCTTTTCATGAATTCCTACAGAAGTAGTTGACCTGGGAGCATTCATGACCAAGTCTTAAATGCTAGAATCTGAGATGGAATTATTAAATAGGTGAGTTGTTGAGCAAGAACCCCTTCACTTGAAAAGAAGTGAGTATGCTACTATAGGGAGAGTTGCTGAGAATTTTAAAATGATATAGTTAATGCAACAAAAAATGTAAAATAATATTCCAGTCAATATGTCATTGTTTACTTGACCGTGCCTCTCTTCTGGGACATTTAGTAGTGTTTGGTGTGTTTTATGTATCTGGTAGAAATCATATTTTGGTTAACAGCAAGGAAAATGCTTATACTGTAGTGCAATTAAAAACAATACGCTACCAGTACCAACCCATTTTAAAATATATTTGCATGTGGGCAAGAATTGAAAGTATATAGATAATTGAACAGAATTGATTTGTTAGATAATGGGATTTTGACTGAGTTTTATAGTCTGTTTAATGTTACTGTAATAATTATTTTAAGAAACTTTTAAATATTTTAAGAGGATATCTACTTTCTCTGTTCTACCATCAAAGAAGCTTTGAGTACCACCTATTAATGAACCTTCCTATTCTAAGTTGTTTTGGGTCACAGAGTTCCACTCTTTCCAGCATTGCAAAAGCTCCTGAGAATTTGAAAACACAGTGAATCTCTGGATGTTAGGACCTAGGGGAACATTGGACATTTGGACATATCAGGGAGGGTCCACATTTTAGTGGGAACAAGTATTTAAGCAATATTTAGACCAAGTGTCCTCATGTGATAAATAGAGCACTGTCCAAAGATACCCTCCACCTCAAGGTAGTCTTTTATCTTTATAAAGAAAGATTAGTGTTTAAGAGCATAGACTTGAGCTAGACTACCCAGATTGAAAACCTCTCTAGCTGGGTGATCTTGAACATGCTGCTTAGCTTCTCTGTGCCAAACTTACTGATATCCTCCTCTGTATATTAGTGATAATAATAGTACTTACCTGGTAGGATTATGGTGAGTATTAAATGAGTAAACAGAAACAGCTTAGAATAGTGCCTGACATATATTATGTTCTCTGTAGTTACTGGCTGTGATTATTAATGTTATTGCCCCACCCTAATGTCTGTTACTTAATTGAAATCTGCTTGTGTGCTTATAAGAACTTGCTGAGTTCTCACTTCCCTTACAGTCATACATGGTTTTTCCCCTTTTGCCTAAATCAGAACTTAACAACCTGGGAAAATCACTGACGGATAGTGGATATAGGTTTCATTTCTGAGGATCAGTAAACAATTTGTGATGTTGTGTACACATTTATTCTGTTTGTACAAAGGTTTTCCATTCTAGGAAGAGGATCACAGTCTTCAGATTCTCTGGTAGGTTAATCACCCACAAAAGATTCAGAGGATCTGTTTTAATTTTCTGTTTCAGTCTGTAAATCAGTCTGTTGTATATAGGGACTGACCATGATTCTCCATTTTCCGGCATAAATGTTAGATGCTCAATGATTGATTGTTGAATGATAGATGAAGTCTTGCTGAGGCCAACCAGAGATGTTGATCTCTCTCCCAGGAAAAATCTGGAAACGATAGTTAGAATCAGGAGACTTGAGAACTGCAAGGAACATAGCCTCTAGCTCATACTTGTCACCGTACTGTTGAGATAAAGGGCGTTGGCCCAGGTCTCACATTTTCAGTGAAGTCAGACCCAGACTAGGTCCTGTGTTCCTTGTTTCCTGCTGCTCTAATCACTATGTATATACCCTGCACACATATAACATGCCACAGAAATGGTTTTCATTAAGGGAGTAAAATAGTCACTTAACTGGGCTCTCAACATTTCTAATAACCTGTGGCTCAATTTCCTCAACTGTATAATGAGGATACTACTAGTATCTACCTCAAAGAGTTGTCATGTGGATTGGGATGATATGTATAAATCACATAAGAGTGCCTGGCACATAGTAGGTGCTATTAATAATATTACTACTGTTGACACCATAGGATCTAACTTGTGATGAAGACAGAAGTATGTCTGAGGGTGATCACTGAAATACTATTTATGACTGCGTAATTTGCAAAATGAAAAAATGTACACTAGCATAATATGGCATATTCATGTGGTGGAATATTATGCAGGCATTAAGATGCACACACAAAGTTTTGTAACAGGAAAAATGATACTGTCACGTATTACAAAAAAAGCATGATAAATGTTAATATGGAATAAGCTCAAATATGTCAAAATAAATGTAAAAAATGAGTGTTGCCCAAAACTAAGGAACTTTGTCAAAAAATTAATAGTAGCTAACCTGTATATTGGGAAAATTGGTATTTGCTTTTCTATTTTTATACTTTTCAATTCTTTCCAAAGTCTCCTCAAAGAATATATGTTACTTTTAGAATTAGGAAAACAGTCTTCTCAGTGATGGAGTATTTTTTTCTATTCAAAAGCTGATACCAAGGCCAGCCAGGTGTGTTGGCTCATGCTTGTAATCCCAACAACCAGGGAGGCTGAGGGAGGAGGATTGATTAAGGCTAGGAGTTCAGGACCAGCTTGGGCAACATAGCAAGACCCTGTCTCTATGGAAAATGTAAAAATTAGACAGGTGTGGTGGTGCACACCTATAGTCCTAACTACTCAAAAGGCCCTGAGGCGGAAGGGTCACTTGAGACCCGGAATTTGAGGTTGCAGTGAGTTATGATCACAGCACTTCACTCCAACTTGGGCAACAGGGTGAGATCCTGACTCCAAAAAAGGGATGTGAGGGTTCATACATGTAAATAAGCTACTAGAACCTTAATAAAAGAACTAGCAAGGTCATAGGCTACAAGGTTACAAAAATCTATTTATTTATTTATTCATGAGATGGAGTTTGGCTCCTGTTGCCCAGGCTGGAGTGCAATGGAATGATCTCAGCTCACTGCAGCCTCTCCCTCCTGGTTCAAGCGATTACTCCTGCCTCAGCCTCCTGGGTAGCTGGGATTACAGGTGCCCACCACCATGCCCGACTAATTTTTTGTACTTTTAGTACAGACGGAGTTTCACCATGTTGGACAGGCTGGTCTCGAACTCCTGACCTCAGTTGATCCCCCTGCCTCGGCCTCCCAAAGTGCTGGGATTACAGGGGTGAGCCACCGCACCCAGCCTTTATTTCTGTATACTAGCAGTGACCAATTAGGAAATGAAATTAGAAATATAGTTCTATTTATAATGATACAAAAAAAGGTTTTGAAGGAAAGGTGGGGTTAAAGAGAGAGTTGGTGGCTCAGCAGAAACAGGTTTATTGCCAGCAAAAACCTGCAGAGAGGACCAGCTTAGTGCCGGAGCCCACTGCCGCTTTCAGGCCGGGGTAATTATAGGTCTGGGTGGTATGGCTTGTTGCCCGGCAAGATGTGATAAAGATGTTCCTGTGGTCAGGTGGTTGGGCCTTTTGCCCAGCAGGATGCAATAAGGATGTTCCTGTAGTCAGGTGGTTAGGTAGGATGCTTCTCACAGCCCAAGCCCCCAGAGAATGTTTCACTGACCAGGGTCTGTGAAATGGGGAGGGGAGGGGAAGGTTATAAAATGATGCAGCGTGAACTAACAGTGACCAATTAGGAAGTGAAATTAGAAATACAGTTCCATTTACTGTGATCCAAAAATGTGAAATAGTTAGATAAATTTAATGGAACATGAAAGACCTGAACAGTGAAAACTATAAAACATGGTTGGAAGAAGTTAAAGAACATATAATGAATAAATAACAAAAGAACTAGAGAAATATACTTTGGTCAAGCATGGGAAAACTCAGTATTGTTAAGATGGCAGTACTCCCGAAATTAATCTTTAAATGCATAGGCATTTGTGTGGATATTGACAAACTAATAAAAAATGTATGGGGAAATGCAAAGGACCTGGAATAACCAAAGCAAATTTTTTCAAAGAACAAAGCTGAAGAGCTTATACCACGTAATTGTAAAGCTGACTATACAGCTACAGCAATGAAGACTATGTGGTATTCTCATGAAGATATAGATAAAACATGATATTCCAAAAATGCATAGCACAAAAAGCACAGATATAAATCAGACTTCATCAAAATTTAAAACTTCAGCTCTTTTAAAAATAATAGGGCCAGACGCAGTGGCTCATGCCTGTAATCCTAGCACTTTGGTAAGCCGAGGCAGGCAGACCACATGAGCCCAGGGGTTTGAGACCAGCCTGGACAGCTTGGCAAAACCCCATCTTTACAAAAAAAGCTACGAAAAGCTGAGCATGGTGGCGTGCGCTTGTACTCCCAGCTGTATGGGGGTGCAGGGATGGGAGGTGGGGACAGCTGAGGTGGGAGGATCTCTTGAATCTGGGAGATAAAGGCAGCAGTGAGCCATGAGCAAACCACTGCACTCCAGCCTGGGCGACAAAGTGAGATCCTGTCTGAAAATAAAATAGGAGTGTATATTCACAATACAGATACAAGGACTTGTGTCTGGAATGTAAAAAACTCATAACTCAGTAAAAGAAAAAAGTAAAAAGCAAAAGATTTTAACAGATGCTTCACGGAAGAATACCTATGGATGGACAGTGAATACAGGAAAAGATGCTTAAGATCATTAGTCATTTGGGAAATGCAAATCAAAACCATAAAGAGATAAGCACTTCACATCCGGTAGCATGGCTAAGAAAAACGACATGATAAATGTTAGGGAGGATCGGAAAAATTAGAACACATACATTGCTAGTGGGGCTGTAAAATGGTGCAGCCACTTTGGAAAAGTTTGGCATATCTTCAAAATACTAAACAGTTACCATATGACCCATCAATTCCACTGTAGGCATAAACCCTAAAGAACTGAAAATATATGTCCATGCAAGAACGTGTAGATGAATGTTCAGTCTTATTTGTAGTAACCCAAAACTGCAATAAACACAGTAAACACAATAGATGTGTGAATGGAAAATTGTGGTATATTCATATAATGGAATACTACTCAGCAATAAAACGTAACAAAATAGTGACATGACTAACAGCATAGGAAAGTCTCGCAAATATTCTAAGTCACACACAAAAGTACTGGCTAGGTGTGGTGGCTCACGCCTGTAATCCCAACATTTTGGGAGGCCGAAGCAGGCGGATCGCTTGAGCCCAGGAGTTCAATACCAGCGTAGGCAATGTGGCGAAACCCCCTCTTTACAAAAAAATACAAACATTAGCCAGGTATAGTGGCGCACACCTGTGGTCCCAGCTACTCGGGAGGCTGAGGTAAAAGGATCGCTTGAGCCAGAGGAGGTTGAGGCTACCGTGAGCCATAATTGTGTCACTGCACTGTATCTTGGGAAGAGCGTGAGATCCTGTCTCAAAAAAGAGTACGAGTACATACTATGTGACTCCATTTATAAAATTCTAGAAAACGTAATCTATAATGACAGGAGATAAATTAGTGGTTTCCTCAGGCTGAGGGTGGGAGAACAACTGACTGCAGAGAGACCATAAGGGAAATACTGGGAATAACCTGTGTCTTGATTGTGGTGAGGCAGGAGCATAGGGTCTGGAGGCAGGGAACTAAGGCTAGTTCATGCTATCAGAGGCTGCTCCCTCTTCAGCCCCTCCTTTTTATGTTGCTGCATGGCAATTGCAGCCCTTCCTTTTTCGGGATGGCAGTTGAACCACCCCTGGCTAATTTTTGCATTTGTGGTAAAGATGGGGTTTCACCATGTTGGCCAGGCTGGTCTGGAACTCTTGACCTCAGGTGATGTGCCTGCCTCAGCCTCCCAAAGTGTTGGGATTACAGGTGTGAGCCACTGCGCCCGGCCAAGTTGATTTTTCAAATGTTCAGAAAATCAGGGATCTTTGGGAAAGAAGAGAAAATCTGCAGCTCCAAGTGAATGCTAGTAACAGTAGTTATTGCTGATTCTTGCAGCTCACCTCCATTTAGATGGCTTAAGGTGAGGTAGGCCGGGCTGGAGTGCAAAAGATTAAACCCTTTAATGATTAGAAATGTTCATATTTTTTATCAACTCTTTGAGGAAATTAATATCTTCCAGTCTATAGTGAAAGGAGCTAGGGTTTGGAAATTTTAAGTTACTTGACCAAATGAAGCTTGTAAATGATGAGGCCTCATCTGAAAAATAACTAGCAATTTTGTGGCAGAGATTGAATAAGATAGTGTCTGGCATATAGTTTGGGGGGAATCTTACAAAATTAACTATTCTAGTATTACAAAAATATTGCTGGCCAGGCTCAGTGGCTCATGCCTGTAATCTCAACACCTTGGGAGACCGAGGTGGGCAGATCACTTGATCGAGACCAGCCTGGCCAACATGGTGAAACCCGTCGCTGATAAGAATACAAAAATTAGCCGGGTATGGTGGTGCGTGCCTGTAATCCCAGCTACTTGGAAGGCTGAGGCAGGAGAATTGCTTGAACCTGGTAGGTGGAGGTTGCAGTGCGCTGAGATCACACCACTGCACTCCAGCCTGGGGAATAGAGTGAGAGTCTCAAAAAAAAAGATACATAGCTGTTTGTTATTCTTTCCGGAGATACATTTCTCCTCAGTCCTTCCTTCTTAGTGTCCCAGCTCCCTCTTTATGTTGCCATTGCGGTGATAATGTGTCTTTAAAATTACACCGTTTTTAAGTGGAAATTAGAATCTAAAGGGAAGTAAACTGCTAAACAAGTCACATGTGGCATGTAAATTGCATGTATTATCCCATTTAATTTTCACAACTCATGTGTTTATTCCTTCTGTGTTGTGAGTTCAGAATGACTTGTCCAAGGTTGTCCAATAAGATGTGAAGGAGCTGGGTTTCAAATCCTGATCACTTTGGCTCTAGTGTCTGCACTTTTTCAGCTACCTCTTACCTCTACATCTAGCTGAGGATATTGGAATTATTCTGACTGTAATGGGAAAGCATGAGAAATTTTAAGCGAGTCCCTGGCATCAGTTACAAATGCTATAGGCACATAAGAAATCAGAAAGTATTTTCTTAACATTCACTCATTCACTGTGCCCACATTATGCTGATTACATGTCTAGCCCTGCCTTGGGATAGATTACAATCTCAAGGAATCAGACACAGGACTTGTATTTTCTGAAAACTCTAGGTTATTTCTAGAACTCCAGGACTTAAGGTGCCAACTCACCAGCCTTGCTTACCTCAAGCCTGATCTGAGACTAGCCATAATTCTGGTAAAGAACACATTAATTTGGCTAATTAGAAGTATTTTTAGGCTGGACACTATGGCTCACACCTGTAATACCAACACTTTGCGAGGCTGAGGTGGGTGGATCACCTGAAGTCGGGAGTTCGAGACCAGCCTGACCAACATGGAGAAACCCCATCTCTACTAAAAATACAAAATTAGCCACCTGGATATGGTGCCATGTGCCTGTAATCCCAGCTACTGGGGAGGCTGAGGCAGGAGAATCGCTTGCACCCAGGAGGCAGAGGTTGTGGTGAGCCAAGATCATGCCATTGCACTCCAGCCTGGGCAACAAGGGCAAAAGTCCGACTCAAAAAAAATAAAAAGTATTTTTATCTCTCTACTCCTTAACCTCTCTGTTCATTCCAGTGGCAATGACCATTGCAGAGCCATTTTCTATGTCCAGATTTTAAATCCTTTTATATGTGTGGGTATTCTCAATGTTCCCTACCTGTTCTCTAAACTCTACCTCTGACTGTCAAAGGAGAGTTCTGTGTTTTCTAATCTGATAGCCAAGTTTATGTGATAAAAAAAAAGGAAAGAGAAATTGGACCATAAAGTCAAGAGGAAGGGCATACATTTTCCTTGCATGACCAAGCCCTGATAGAGTGTGCTTAATACCATTGAACTGTACACTTAAAAATTCTTAAGAGGGTAAATTCTATTACATGTATTTCAACACAATTAAAAATAAACTTAAGAGGGACCAGGCGCAGTGGCTCACACCTGTAATCCTAGCACTTTGGGAGGCCGAGGTGCGCGGATCACTTGAAGTTAGGAGTTCGAGACCAGCCTGGCCAACCTGGAGAAACCCCATCTCTACTAAAACAACAAAAACAAAAAAAAACTAGCTGGGTGTGGTGGCAGGCGCCTGCAATCCCACTGACTCAGTAGGCTAAGACAGGAGGATTGCGTGGACCCAGGAGGCAGAGGCTGCAGTGAGCCAAGATTGTGGCAATGCACTCCAGCCTGTGTGACAGAGTGAAGACTGTGCCTCAAAAAAATAAAAATAAACGAAGTGGGGGAAGGGGCACGCTTGTAATAGTGTTGAGGAATGCTTGGAGGGTTGGGATGTTCGCAAGACTCCAGTGCATCTAGAGAATGTGAGAGAATTGGGAAGAAGAATCCTTGGAGAAAGATTGCTGTGGCTACAAATGGAATACCGTTTCATGTAAATAAAATTTAGAATTATTTTAGATTCAGCATAGGCCTTCTTTGAAAGTGGCTCCATGCATAGACCATCATAGGAAGCTTCCAGCTGGTAACAAGATGGATGCTACCATTCAAGATGCAGTCATCAGTTATGCCTTAGATGAAAACCGACATCCAAAAAATCATTTCCATTATAACTACCTATCGAACTCATTGTTTTCCATCAAACTGGAGTAACTGCAAAGTCCCCAAAAAATCGTGGTGATAATACTAAACTGATAAGTGGGTTTTTTCCTTTTTTCTTTTATGGAATGCATTATTTGGGACTGTGTGTGTAAACTGAAAACAAGGTAGCATCATGTTAGCCCCAGTCTTGGGCAAACTACTGTCACTGAGAGAGTTGTAGCTGAAGGGAATCTGCAACACCTACTTGAGCACTGCTAGAGACACTCAACTTTGTATATCTGCCACACCTACCAGTGACAGATGATAATTGTTTTAGTGTAGTCAGATCCTTTTTGTGCATTACATCTATTACTGGCCAGGTCCATGTCCATTCTGCCTGTGATCAGTAACTCAATCACTGTGACTTGGTTTTTGCAAAAGGGAAAAGATGTATTTACAAGGGCACCAAGTGAGTTGAGAGAAAAGCTCTCAAATTTACCTCCCCATAGGTAAGTTTTAAGGAAATTTATGGGTTAGGGAAGTGGGGTGGCCTAAGGCATAGGAAAGGCGGCTGACGGTGGGGAAAAATGAAGTAACAGGTTGATGCTGCACAAGCTAGAATGAACTAGTTGGGGTTCATGGCATTTCATAGAACATATGTACAGAAAATGGCACTCCTGGTTGGGCACAGTGGCTCACACCCATAATCCTAGCACTTTGGGAGGCTGAGGCGGGTGGATCATGAGGTGAAGAGATCAAGACCATCCTGGCCAACATGGTGAAACCCCATCTCTGCTAAAAATACAAAAATTAGCCAGGCCTGGTGGTGCACACCTGTAATCTCAGCTACTCCCGGGGCAGGAGAATCACTTGAACCCAGGAGGCAGAGGTTGCAGTGAGCCAAGATTGCACCACTGCACTCCAGTCTGGTGACAGAGAGAAACTCTTGTCTCAAAACAAAAACAATAAATAAATAAATAATGATAGTAACAGACTATACCCATTGAGTCAAATAGGAGTTAACAAATCCATATTAATATAAATACAGAAATAACTTGAAATATTAATTTAAAATATTAAATTAATTGCATAAAATATTGATTAATTACAGAGAAAATAACTTATAGTGATGAAGCCTTACCAACATGCCCTAATCAAATTATTAAACATTATTAGTAATAAGACAAATCAAAGTCATGTTTCACCTGATAGGATGTAATGAAACAAATTCAGCTGTTACATTCCACCAAACCCATAACTGGAGCCCTCACCAGAAGCAGGTGTTGGCAATATGCTTCTTGTTTTTCTCATTTATTAATTTTATTAAATGTTTATACAATATTAAAATATTTTAAGAACATATATACTGCTCCATATTTTAAAAGTTTTTGGTAGATTTATAAAACTACTTGAGTACCTCAAAAGGTTCATTAGTAAGACAAATGAAGTACTTGAAAAAACAAACTGAATTGATAAATTTATAGATGCAGAATTAAGGTATTTAATTAAGTTTTTTCTTTATTTTTTTGAGACAGAGTCTTACTCTGTCACCCAGGCTGGAGTGCAGTGGGGTGATCTCAGCTCACTGGAAACTCCATCTCCCAGGTTCAAGCAGTTCTCATGCCTCAGCCACCTGAGTAGCTGGGATTACAGACATGCGCAATGACATCCAGCTATTTTTTTTTTTCATTTTTAGTAGAGATGGAGTTTTGCCATATTGGTCAGGCTGGTCTTGAAGTCCTGGCCTCAAGTGATGCACTTGCCTCGGCCTCCCAAAGTCCTGGGATTATAGGCATGAGCTACCACACCCAAACTTAAGTTTTTTAATTGATAGCAAAGTGTTTAAAGGTCCCTTTAAATTGTTAAAATTTGCTAACTTGTAATCAAATTAATTTTGTAATCTGTACTTAAGGCTTAAGAAAAAAATGCATTTATAACTTCAAACAACAGTTCTAAAACCAAAGTAAATCCCTGGACAATTTTTGTTTGGTCATAAAACCTACATTCTTGGGCATTGTAACATTCACATTTAACAAAAATAAGAAAAACAAAATTCTGATGAAAGATTGTTAAAGCTCCTACTTGCTTTTTCTTGAGGAAGTGTTGCAGCAAGAATATGCTTTATGCATTCTGTGATGAGTAGCAAGTAAGTGTCACTAATTCACATGGCATTTACAATCCCCATGCCACCACCTACCGCATTCCTGCCTGGATTGCTCCTTCGAATGGCAGTCTCTACTGTTGCTTCCCCAAAGCCCAGAAATTGACTCCTCACATGCTGTCTTTTTTGTTACTAGTCTATGGTAGGATTCAGATCAATTTTTCTCTCCAACCGAAAAATGCTACTCCTTAGTATCCTACACTACCATATGTCATATTAATGTATTTGAAATCACAGATTCAGTATCAGATATTGTAGTGTAAGTTGATTATGCATTTTCTGAAATTTTAGTGCAAAGTTATAAAGTCCTTAGTTAGCAGAGAAACAATTGCAGTTGCAATGATTACATTTCCTTTACTAAAACACACACATAAAACTGATTTTTAAGAAATGAATTGAATGTCTTCTTTACTTAATTGGCCCTCAAGCAAGAAAGGATGCTCATGGCTGCTAACTTGAAGGTATAGAGAAAGAAACATATTTTCACATCATGTATGTTTCAGATTGATACATTAAATTGCCATTTTTGTAGGGAACATGGTCAAGTATAGGCAAATTTTTCAATCTAATAATTAGATAATTCCATGCTTTTTAGTGTCTAAACAGAAATGTGTTATAATTGTCGGGCAACGTGCTTCTTTTTTCTTTTTTGAGGTGGAGTCTTCCTCGGTCGCCCAGGCTGGAGTGTCGTGGTGTGATCTTGTTGCATATGTTAGATCTTGACAGAAATTGCCGGCTTGCCTTCCAAAAAGGTAGCAACAATTTATATTACCATTATGAGAATATTGGTTAGAACACATCTGACAAATACCACATTTACTAACAAATATCAATGTACATTTAAAAAAGATCTCATCTCCAAACCAAAATATAAAGATACGTACCCTGTACGCACAGTGAGTTCACAAATCATGCTATTTTTAAATCTTTCATGTTTAATGTTGTGAAACTAACCATGTGTCCAATGTGAGATTTGAAAGCTATCTTCATGTTTAACAAGTATCAAATATAGAAATTATATCTCACATCAAAGCAATTAATTGATTTTTAAAATTCTGATGAATTTTGTCATATACTGATCTGAAGAGCTTTTCAGTTAAAAAGTCCTGGAGAATGCTGTGATAATATGTTTGGGAAATAGAAGCTTTTCTCATGACTGTTCCTGAATCAGTCCTCACTGCCCAGACATTGAACTTATTAGAAAAAGACTTTGGAAAAATGGACTTGTGTATGCTCAAAGAGTTAAAGGAAAATTGGAATAAAGAACAAAAAAGAAATCATTTTGTTCCTATATAAAACTAGGAACAAAATGGCAATATTAATAAAAAATTACTAAAAAGAACTGAAGAGAAATTCTGGAAATGAAAAGTATAACTGAAATGAAACATTCACTATAGAGGTTTAACAGCATATTTGAGCAGACAGAAGGTAAAATCAGCAAACTTGAAGATAAAACAATTGGAATTATGTACTGTGAGGAGCAGAAAGTAAATGAAAAAAGTGAACAGAATACAGGATACCTTGGAGATACTGCAGGTTCCATTCTACCATCACAATAAAGCAATAAATCATTATAAAGCAAGTCACACAATATTTTTGGTTTCCCAGTGAATATAAAACCTATGTTTAGAGGGTGGGCTTCAAGATGATTGACTACAGGTATCTGGTAGTCACCTCATTCACAAAGAATCAAAAATGGCAAGTATATAATCACATTTGAATAGGTCATCTAAGAGAGGACATATAATTCAACAGAGAAGTGATAGAAAACACCTAAGGCAAGGAAGCAGAGGGAAGCAAAGTAGCCTCCTCAGCTACTGGAGACTGGCTGAGAACCCAGAGAAGCACCCCGATGTGAGGAAAGGATAAGTGAGAGATTTCCCAGCAGTTCACATTTCCACCATGGTCTCCTGCAATCCTAGCATGGGAAATTTCCTCAACCCTCGCGGGCCCTAAGACCGACATAGTAACTGCCTGGAAACCACATGATGGCATTGCTATGGAGAGGGAGCACACACTGAGTCTCACACACACCCCGAGCCCTAAGTATCGGCAGCACAGTGCCACTTGAGAGCCCAAACCCTACCGTACTTCACCCTGTACTAGGGCTCAATAGCTTCTGCATATCCGCATGCCAGGAGCCCCACTGACAGGCATGCTTGGCCCACCACTGCCACTCCTGGGGCCCACGGGCTGGCCCACCTGGAATCCCCATCTCCAGCAAAACTACCACAGTCTACACTAAGAACTGTTCTCTAAGCCACTGAGGAAATCACAGGTACCACTGAAACTGCTTACAGCTGAAGAAATGAAATGGAGACTACACTACTGCATGCACCCAGAATAAAAACTAAAGTGCCTTACTCGGGCCAGGCGCAGTGGCTCATGCCTGTAATCCCAGCACTCTGGGAGGTGGGTGGATCACCTGAGGTCAGGAGTTCAAGACTAGCCTTGCCAACATGGCGAAACCCCATCTCTACTAAAAATACAAAAATTAGCCAAGTGTGGTGGTAGGTGCCTGTAATCCCAGCTACTCAGGACGCTGAGGCAGGGAAATTGCTTGAACCTGGGTGGTGGAGGTTGCAGTGAGCCCAGATCCCACCAGCGCACTCCAGCCTGGACAACAGAGTGAGACTCCGTCTCAAAAATATAAAATAAAGTGCTCAACCTGGCCAGGTGCAGTGGCTCATGCCTATAATCCTAGCACTTTGGGAGGCCAAGGCAGGCAGATCACTTGAGCTCTGGAGTTCGAGACCAGCCTGGGAAACATGGTGAAACCCAGTCTCTACAAAAAATACAAAAATGAGCCAGATGGTGCATGCCTGTGGTTCCAGCTACTTGGAAGGCTGAGGTGGGAGGATTGCTTGAGCCTGGGTGGTAAAGGTTGCAGTCAGCTAAGATTGTGCCACTGCAATTCAGCTTGGGCAACAGAGCCAGACCCTGTCTCAACAATAATAATAATAATAATAATAATAATAGTAAAGTGCCCATTAAAAGTAATGGCAAAAGGCGCAATTATTTTTGCACCAACCTAATAACTTTTGTATACTGAAATGTGTTGACATTTGGAAGATCTGTGAAACTTGGTGAACCAATATTTTTCAACTGGCCAATGCATGATGTTACAAAATCGTGTGATAGAATCCATTCAAAGTGCAATGTAGACCAACGTATTTTATGTAATAGAGTAGAAAAAGTTCTCCTATATGGTTTGAGATTGTACCCTAACAAAAGTATCCCTTGTTTGACTTGTATCTTTATCTACTTTAACAAAAACAACATATGCAACAGATTAAATATAGAAGCAAATATGAGAATTCAGCTTTCTAGTAAGTCAGAAAAGAAACAAAAAGCCACTCCTTAATTATTTTTTTCTTTTGTAAAATGTACTTAATTTTCATTAAAATATTATCTATGTTAACATGTAATGGCAATTTTATGAATCCTTGTGTTATTAACGTGTAAAGGAAATAATATTTTTACCATTTCAGTAACGCAGGGAGTAGAACACTTGTCACCTAATTTACAACCCTTTCACCGTTGAGCCATTGGTGTCAAGTATTTTAATTGTTTTTATAATTTAAAACCTGCAAGTGCCTGAGCTCGGGGACTGGGCCAGGAGAGCCTGAGCTTCCGGGTCACCTTAGCACGCCCCCTCCCGGAGGCCCTTGATCGGAACCCTCCGGAGCGGGAGTAACTCCTCGCAGAGGCCTCTGGGAGTTGTAGTTTTTCCGCCTTCGCATCTCAATGACGCAATTTCTGTGCGACACCGTAGCGGCCTCCATTGCTCGGCGGCAGCGGTGAGAGCCGTGTTCCGCGGGTAGCGTTCATCACCCATTGTGGTCACCCGGTCACCTGAGACTGGAGTGGCCGCGAACCCTTCTGGCTGCTACTCTGCTGCCCATTCAGGGTTTGGTGGAGCCAGAGGTGCGGAATTCCTCCAGTTTCAACGCGGCGGGACGGGACAGAACTAATCTCTCCTGCTGTAGACCTGGGACGGTTGCGTGACCCGAACCTGTGTGTTGGTGGGGGGTGGAGATTTCGAATCCCGTAGCTGTGGGAGGGAAGGAGTCTCGGCTCCAAGAATGGCAGGCAGCCCTGGTGCCTCGGACCCTCCCCCTCTGGGTTTGGGGACTGCAGGGGGACTGCAGGGAGACCGCGCCCTTCACCGTGCTCTCTCCCCTAGCATCCCTCGCGTCCTGTCACCTCCGGCGAGGCGCACGAAGCGGACCGTAGGGATGGCCACCAGGGTCCGGACAGCTTCTGTTTGGGTGAGTAGGAGTTTTCTCTCATTCTTGAAAAGCTCTCCCTGAATGCCAGCGTGTACCCACTTTATCTTCCGGAGTCTGAATTTGCTGGGAGCTTTCTCACCCCGCCGCTGGTCTAGGCAGCTGGATTCGTTTAGAGCATGGTAGGCTTTCCAGAAATGCTTCTTGTCGTCAGACTTCCTTCCCTTTTCCCTCCTTTCATCAGTCTCTTTTCTGACAACTTTGTACCCTGAACTTTGAGTTAAACAAGGGGTACTCACCCATCTTTCAGTTTTTTCAGCCTGCATTTACCGAGTGTCTTCTGTGTCTGGGATCTTTGAATCCTATTTTGGAAATTACAAACTTTTTTATTCACTTGTTCAACATCTTTGTTTATTGTATTTTGTTTGCTAGACCCTGGGGCAGGTGCTAAAAATGCAAAGATGGGTTGCTCATCATCCCTGTCTTGAAGAACCGTAGTCTGGTGGGGATGGCGGACAAGAAAAACGCAATAAGTTAATGAGTGCTCTGGGAGCAGGCTGTGGAAATATACGGGGGCATGCAGAAATGGGTCAGTTTTGGAAGTAAGGACACCCCCTAACTCCCAAATGCTTCAATGATTAATAGCTTCTTAAACTTAGGTTTGAAAGATGACAAACCTAAAGTAGACAAAGGATTAAAACCAGCCTAGGAAAAAGAAGTAACGTGCACATTTGAGAGGCTTGAAATGACCTTATATGGTGAACTTTGGGCACTTTAGGGTTGCTGAAATGTAGAGTTTAATGCTGATAGTAGAGGTGTATGTTAAAAAATGAGTCTAGAGGCATAAGCCTAAGATCATCGAGGGCTTTGAGGACCCCATTAGAAACTTGGATTTTATCATATAGAGCAGGTGGTCCCCAACCCCCAGGCTTCAGACTGGAACTGGTCTGTGGCCTGTTAGGAACTGGGATGCATGGCGGGAGGTGAGTGGCGGGTTAGTGAGCTTTACTGCCTGAGCTCTGCCTCCTATCAGAGGCTACATTAGATTCTCATCGCAAAAACCCTGTTGTGAACTGTGCATGCGAAAGATCTAGGTTGTGCACTCCTTATGGGACTCTAATGCCTGATGATCTGAGATGGAACAAGTTTATCCAGAAGCCATTGCTGCCCCCCCCCCCCCACCCGACTCCCTGTCCATGGAAAAATTGTCTTCCACAAAACTGGTCCCTGGTTGGGGACTGCTGATACATGGGAAAGAGTCTACTTACTTATTGAAGTGTATTCACAAAGGAATTGGGGGTAGAACAGTCTACAGTCTGCAGCAGGTAAGAGAATACAAGGGTTTAAGTAAATTAGTGGTTTTGAGAAAGGAGAGGAGGTGGCCGGGTAGTGGCTCATGCCTGTAATCCTAGCACTTCGGGAGGCCAAGGCAGGCTGAACATCTGAGTTCAGGAGTGTGAGACCAGCCTGGCCAACATGGCAAAACCATTTTTTCTACTAAAAATACAAAAATTACCTGGGTGTGGTGGTGCATGCCTGTAATCCCAGCTACTCGGGAGGCTGAGACAGGAGAATCGCCTGAACTCTGGAGGTAGAGGTTGCAGTTAGCCAGGATTGTGCCACTACACTCCAGCCTGGGCAACAGAGCAAGACTCTATCCTGGGGAAAAAAAAAAAAGGAGAAAAGAGAGGAGTTAAAGAGGCAGACGCATAACTAGTTGGGTGCAGTGATGAGAGAGAGGCCAAAAAGCCAGGGATGACAACTGGAGTTCTGCTCTGTGGGCCTGGGTTGAGAGTGTCAGCATTTGCTGAGTAAGGTAAGACTGTCAGAACTGTGATTGGTAGAGGCGGGTAGATTTCAGTTTTATATGGATTGTGCCCTGTAGGTAGAGGTTGCTAGTGGGGAAATGGGCAGGCATGTTTCTCAAGAAAAAGATCTGGATGGGGTTGCACAAATTAGGTGTGGCCAAAGTAGCTCAGGGAGAATGTGTACCATAAGAAGAGAACTGAGGACAGTGGTCAGGGAAATGATGAGAAGCAGGGGAAGAGGTGTTGGAGACTGAGATGGAACCCAAGAACACTGAGAGAAAACGGGAGAGACATGTAATTCACAGTGAAAGAAAAGGAAACAAGTGCTTGTCAAGTGACATGTATGAGGGAGATCAAGTAACAGTGAATCACGGTCTTCGTTTGTGCTGCTGTAATTAAAATACCACAGACTGAGTAACTTATAACAGATATTACTTTCTTAATTCTGGAGGCTAAGAAGTTGAAGATCAAGATGCTGGCAGATTTGGTATCTGATAAGGGCTGCTCTCTGCTTTCAAGATGGCACTTTCTTGCTGTACCCTTACATGGTGGAAGGGGGAAGAAAGGGAAGAATGCTGTCTCCTCACATGGCCGAAGAGATGGAAGGGTCAGGCAGCTCTCTGAAACCTCTTTTAAGAGGATATTAATCCCTTTTGTGAAGGAGAGCCCTCATGACTGACTATTTAAAGGCCCACCTCTTTATTTTATTTTATTTTTTTGAGGCAGAGTCTCGCTGTGTCGCTTAGGCTGGAGTGCAGCTAGGATTACAGGTGCACACCACCATGCCCAGCTAATTGGACCCACCTCTTAATACCACCACAATGGGGGTTAAGTTTCAACATGAATTTTGGAAGGATGCAACCATTCAAACCATAGCAGTCATAAAAACCTAAATTGAATTTAGTAGTGATGGGCCAGGTGTGGTGGCTCATGCTTGTAATCCCAACACCTTGGGAGGCTGAAGTGGGTGGTTCACTTGAGGTCAGGAGTTTGAGACCAGCCTGGGCAACATGGCAAAACTCCATCTCTACTAAAAATAGAAAAACTAGCCAGGCATGTTGGTGGGCACCTGTAATCCCAGCTACATGGGAGGCTGAGGCAGGAGAATCGCCTGATCCCAGGAGGTGGAGGTTGCAGTGAGCCAAGATTGCACCACTGTGCTCCAGCCTGGGTGACAGAGCGAGACTCTGGCTCAAAAAAAAAAAAAAAAAAAAAAAAAAAGAATTTAGTGGTAATGGTAGTGGTGACTGTTGCTGGCAGTCTTTCTACAGCAGAGTATGAGTATATATGTGTGATGGGTAAGGGAGAAAGGTGAAGGGCTGGGATGGTGAAACCAGCAGTTGACAGCAGAAATGGGAATGAGGCAGTAGAAACAGTAGTATAGAGTTAAGCAAGGTGCTCTATTGTAATGAGAAGAGAACGGTAGTTTGAGGAAAATCCAGTAAGGTACCTTCATACAAAATCAATCTAAAAATCAATAGGCTTTAATTTATAAGTAGTATCTATAAGTAAATTTTTCTATTTACAGTGGCTATATAGGAAATACAGAGGACTTCTATAAAGAGAGTTTTCCAACTTCGTTGATACTAGTCAGCATTTATAGAGTGCTTGTGTTCCAGCCGCAGGTCTGAGCACTTTGTAGACACTGACTTTAATCCTTACAGCAGCCTCATGGAGAAGGCACTGATGTTAAGCCCTGCTTTGCAAATGAGGAAATCATGACAAAGAGAAGTGATTTGCCAAGATCACACAACACATAAGTAGCAGAAGAAAGACAGAATTAAAACCAAGACAACCAGGCTCCAAACTCTTGAGTTCTTAATATTGCAGTATATACCCTCTCAAGATAAAGATCACCCTAATAAATGCAAATCATACCCCTTGGTTTTTGAAGTATTCATTTATTTATTCATTCGTCTGATGATTAATTTAGCACCTGCTATGTGCTAGGCTTCCTTCTAGGTGTCAGCTTGTGATGGTGAATGAGACCGATGGAATCCATGTTCTTGGGAGGGAGACAGATGCCAAGTAAATGTTGAAGAAACTACTCACAAGTAAAAAGAAAACATCAGAGTTTTCTTACACACAGAATTAAAGTTGGTTAATGTGAAAAAATGAGTGAGGGCTACTTATAGCTTGGGTGCTCAGGGAAGGCCCCCACTAAGGAAGTGACATCTAAGCTAAGTCTGAGTTACAGTGTCAAACCAGCCTTGGGAAGAGCAGGTAGAAGGGCATCCAGGATGGGAACAGCCAGGGCCAAGGCCATGAGGCAGGAGAAGTTTGGTGCCCTTGTAACCTGGAAGGAAGGCCTTTGTGGCTGAGGGTAGGGAGTGAGAGAGAGGAAAGCAGAGGAACACAGATGGCCAGAGGCCACATCAGGCTAGGAAACCATGGGGTTGGGGAGTCGATGTGGTGCTGAGAAAGGGAGCAACATGATCTGCTTAGGATTTCCAAAGACCCTTCTGAGCGCTGAGTAGAGAACAGGTTGTAGGTGGGCAAAAGTAGACACAGGAAGAAGTGGGAAACGAGAGACTGATTAGATCACTGCAGTGGTTCAGACAAGAGGTAGCAAGGATTTTGTCTGTGGTGGTAGAAATGGAGACTGGTCAGAGCTGAGAGATGTTTGAAGGTAGAGTCCTCTTTTTTAAATTCTGTCTGATTGAGTTATGAGTCCTCTTTTCTAAGAAACAGTATATGCTCTTCATCTTACTGATTGTCATTTTGTAGCGTGGTTGATTTTCATTAAGTATTCCTGGGGTTTTCGTTCTGTTTTGCCTTCTTTTGCCATTTCAACCAAATGTTAATGCTCAGTGTCTACTAGGTATGAGGTTCTGTGCTGAACCTTTTATTAGGTATTACTACCTTAAACCCTCACAGTAGCCCCAGGTGGTGAATCCTGTTATTCTCCTTTGATGGGTAAGGAGGCTGAGGCCCAGAAAGGGGTAGTTGGAGCCCAGGTGGCACCCCTGGTGAATGTAGAGCCAGGACTTGAACCCAAACAGTCTGGCTCTACGTGCATGTTTCTGGCCTATGCACTGTATTTAGTCTCTGGATGTAGGTTGAGGATTTCTTGAGTCAGAGATTCTGGGATCCTAGACCCTGAAATGTAGAGTGGGTAGAGTGTGCCCATTGTACAGAGAGAAGGCTCCGAGAGATAAACTGTTGGTCTCCAGGGAGTTATCGTAATGTCCATTAACTGGTGAATGATGAAACGTGGTGGAATACTATTCAGCAACAAAAGGAAGAAACTATCGATACATGCCATGACAAGCATAAACCTCGAAAGCATTATGTGAAGTGAAAAAAGCCAGACACAAAAGACTAGATCTTATATGATCCCATTTATATGGGAAACACATGCATATACATATACTTGCAATCCCTCTTCTTTTTTTACACAAAAGCTAGCATTCTTCTCCTTGTCATTAACACTAAGACAATATATTGATCATTATGTTGTACCAATACTGAGACATAGAGGTTGTTGGCTGTCTCTTCCCTGTCTCTGTCACCTTTATGGTGGCTGTACAGATGTCCTATCGTGTTTTCAGCCAGTCCTACAGTCATAGATATTTGGGTTATAAAAATGCCTCTGTGAACAGACTTCATGAGTCATTTCATTCATTGTTTCTTTTTCTAATTTTTTATTCTGTTTTTTAGGCTTTTCCCACTTTTTACTTGTGCTACCATCTAGGTCCTTGGTGCTTTTTTGTGTTCCTCCTAATTTAATTTTCATTTCTGAATTTTTTTTCCTAATTTATTTGTTCTGATATTTTTCATTTCACATTTTTCAGTTGTCTAAGCATCTACTTTCAAGGCTCTTTTATTTTTTATATATCCTTTCAAAGTTTTGTTTTTCTAATTTCTTTTACTTTATTTTAAAATATTATGTTACAGTTTTTTGTGTGGTCAGATATCTTGGATATGTTTTTATCATCTGTCGGAGCCTCATTTGGTTCTTTTTCCTTCATAATAATGTAGTATGGGTATCCCCGCTGCCCTCCCAAACCGGCCTATTAAGATGCCATTTGCTTTGTGGCAGGAAGTCCCTGTTTGGAGGCTAGGACGAGTCAGGACAAGCCAGGACATCTTTCTCAAGCTTCGCTGTTTGAGGGTTCTGCCTCTGTTTTTATCATGAAGGGCCAAAACATGACCTGAACTCTTGGTGCTAAGCCTTGTCAGGAAGCCGTTTCTTTTCTGCCTCTTACCCTGCATTTCCTGAAGTTAAACGTGCCTTCTTTTCTAATGTGTTTCTCTCACATGTATGTGATATATTTGGTTTTTGTTGTTGTTGTGTTTGAGACGGTGTCTCACTCTTATCACCCAGGCTGGAGTGCAGTGGTGTGATCTTGGCTCACAGCAACCTCCGCTTCCCAGGTTCAAGTGATTCTCACACCTTAGCCTCCCTAGTAACTAGGGTTACAGTTGTGCCACCACACCTGGCTAGTTTTTTGGCCAGGCTGGTCTGGAACTCCTGACCTCAGGTGATCCCCCTACCTCAGCCTCCCAAAATGCTGGGATTACAGGCGTGAGCCACCATGCCCAGCCTGATGTATTTTGTTGTTAAATAATTTTTGTAATAAGCTTTCTCTGAATCCTTCCCTCTTACTATCTCAACCTTCTCTCCTGCCTCCCTCTTACTCACAGTCTTCTCTGTTTTCTTCTGTCTGGCCCTTCTCTCTCCTGTTCCTCTCACTGTGAGTTCCCTCTCTCTGCCTGTGTCTTTTTTCTCTCTTCTGTTGCTGTTCAATTTGGTCTCTGTCTCTGACAGCTTTACCTCAGAGTGAGGATCTGTGCTTCTGGAAGGAACTATATGCGCATTTGTTCTTAGATTTTCTTCAGATGGCCACAGCACTGTTTGGTCACTTGGTGACTTTAGGAATATTTTTTTCACAGCCATCTGCAGCTCTGATCCTGAGAGGAATTCAGCCTGTTGTTTCTTGTAAGACTTGCTTGCTCAGTCCTGGCTCATGCCTGTAATCCCAGCACTTTGGGAGGCTAAGGTGGTGGGGTCACCTGAGGCCAGGAGTTCAAGACTAGCCTGGGCAACATAGCAAGACTCCATCTCTATAAAAAAAAATGAACTAGGCATGGTGTTGCTCACCTGTAGTCCCAGCTACTTGGGAGGCTGAGGTGGAAGGATCACTTGAGCATGGGTGGTCGAGGCTGCAGTGAGCTGTGATCACCACTCAGCCTGGGTGACAGACTGAGACCCTGTCTCCAAAAAAAAAGTGTCTCTTGATTGCTTAGATTCCACCAGGGGAGGGTACTCTTCTCCTAGGGATACGTGTTTATTGGCAACTTTGGAGATCTTACAGCAAAGTGACCCATCAGAATCTCCCCTCAGCTCCCCCTCCTTTACTGCTTTTGCAGTTGGTCACATCTACCCGTATCATGCGACCCTGTTACCTAGTTTGTTTTTGTTGTTATATTATTAATATCATGGTTTTAAAAAATTCTTTTACTGTTCTGTTAGGTCTCTTTTGTTTTGATTAGGAGTAAGCAAGACTCAGAGAGGTGAAGTGAGTTGTTCACGGATATCTAGATGGTGAAGGAGAAACTTGGATTGAAATGCTGTTTCATTCAGAAATCTCATACTGAAGTGTAGTCACCTAAAACTGGGAGTTGTTTACTCTCTAGCACTTAGCATCATTTTCTCATTTAAGTGGCTGCCCAGAAGTTGTATAAATAGTGAGTGAATCTCAGGTGTGGTCACTGCACCTTCCGGGGTCTGGGGGCCCGTGCAGAATCTGTGGGTGGAATTGTCATCTGCATGCTGGATTCCCCGTGTGCACTTTGTCTTACCTTTGCCCTGTAGTGGCACTGCACCCAGTATACAGAACATGCAGTCCAGCCTCTGTGTGAGCATGATTCGCCAGCCCAAGAAGACCAAGATTGGGGTCCAAGGGAAGCTACGTTGCTAAAGTAAATTTGCTCTTGAGTCCACAGGTCCCACCTCTCCAAGAACGAAACAGTTCATGGGATAGGATCAGAAAGCTCCAAGATCAGGAACCCATCTTGGGGCAAGGGACTCCTGATCTGCAACCTCTCCCTGGAACACCCAGGCAGAAGCAGAAGAGTCACAGGACAGAGAAAGTTCTAGAGTGTCTGCTTATTTCCCAAGAGCAGCCCAAAATCAGCAAGTCCTGGGTGAGCTTCTCACTTGTTTATTCCTAGTGTTTTCTTTATTATTTTTCTACTTTGGTGTGGAGAGGGATGGAGATCCTTAGGTCAAAGGGTTAAGTTAATCACTCCTCGTTTCAGTTGAAGACCCCCACTCCCCGCTTTTTTTTTGAGACAGGGTCTTCCTCTGTCCCCCAGACTAGGGTGCAGTGTTGCAATCATAACTCACTGCAGCCTCAAACTCCCAAGCTCAAGTGATCCTCCTGCCTCAGCCTCTTGAGTAGCTGGGGCAGCAGGCAAGTACCACCATGCCTGGCTGATGTTTTTTATTTTTAGTAGAGAGGAGGTCTTGCTATGTTGCTCAGGCTGGTCATCAACTCCTAAGCTCAAGCAGTCGTCCCGCCTCAGCCTCCCAAGTTGCTGAGATTACAGTCATGAGCCACTGTGCCTGGCCCATGGCCCTTTTATCGTCACTGGTTCATGTAAGGTCCTTGTGTACCTTTATTTATATATTCTCTTATTTCCTCATACTCAATTTCCATCTCCTTCCCTATCCCCAAAGAGTTATGTTGTGTTTTATGTGTATCCTTTTTTCTAAAAAAAAAGTTCGTTTACAAAGTATGTATTGTTCCAGAAGCTTGTTAGAAATGCAGAATATCAGAGTTCATCTCGATGCCATTAATACCAGACTCTTTGTTTTAACAAGACTCAGTGATTCATGCACATTAAAGTTTAAAACAAACTTAATATGAAGTCTATATTCAAATTTTTACCTGGGGTGCTTCTTTTACTTCCAATATTGGCTTGCTTTTTTACTCTCTTAGTGCTTACTTTTGATGAACAGATATTTCTAACTTTTACTGACTCTGGGTTACAATTTTTTTTTCTTTTATTGCTAATGATTTTTGTCTCCTATTTTTTTTTTCTTTTTCCAAATCTCACCTTGAATTGTATTTTGTGTCCTATTAAGAGATCTTTCTTTCTTTCTTTCTTTCTTTCTTTCTTTCTTTCTTTTTTTAATAGATTGATCAGTGAGGAAACAAAGCATGGGCACCTGTATAAGAGATCTTTTTCTTATCCTAAGCTCATAAAGATTTTTTTCTTTGTTGTTTTATTACTTTACCTTTCACTTTTAGATTTACAGTACATTAGGGATTGAGTTCAAATCCATGAACACAAGGTCCCCCCATTATTTAGATCTTTAATTTTTAAAAATCAGTGTGTATATTGAGCATACAGATCCTACATAGATATTTTAGATTTATGCGTAAGTTCTTTCTGTTTTGTTGTTGCTGTTGTAAAGAGTATCAGTTTCTTAATTTCTATTTTTTTTTTTAGATTGAGTCTTGCTCTGTCACTCAGGCTGGAGTGCAGTGGCACAGTCTCGGCTCACTGCAGCCTCCGCCTCCTGGGTCAGGCAATTCTCCTGCCTCAGCCTCCCGAGTAGCTGGGACTACAGGTGTGTACCACCACACCTCGCTAATTTTTGTATTTTTAGTAGAGACAAGGTTTCACCGTGTTGGCCAGGCTGGTCTTGAACTCCTGACCTCAAGTGGTCCACCTACCTCAGCCTCTTAAAGTGCTGGGATTACAGGTGTGAGCCACAGTACCCAGCCAATTAATTTCAAAATCAAATGATTTATTGCTGTTATATAGGCATATAGCCAACTTTTATATATTGAGCTTGTATCCTGTGACCTTCCTACATTCAGTAGTTAGTTCTAGGAACTTTCTTAGATTTTTTGGTATTTTCTTCATAAACAGTCGTGTCATCTTAATCTTTTCGTTGGCATCCTCAGTTTCCTTCTTGCTCTCTGTGTAATAAAGGACAATTTTTTTAAATTTATTTCCAATCTGTATGCTGTTAACTACAGATTTTAAGTCTTTTTTTTTTTTTTGAGACGGAGTCTTGCTCTGTCACCAGGCTGGAGTGCAGTGGCGCAATCTCGGCTCACTGCAACCCCCGCCTCTCAGGCTCAAGCGATTCTCCTGCCTCAGCCTCCCAAGTAGCTAGGACTACAGGCATGCGCCACTACGCCCAGCTAATTTTTGTATTTTTAGTAGAGACAGGGTTTTACCATGTTGACCAGGATGGTCTCGATCTCTTGACCTCATGATCCACCTGCCTCGGCCTCCCAGTATTTTTTAATAGATATAGAATTATCAGTTAAGTTTATCTGTTCTTGAATGAGTTTGGTAATTTGTGTCTTCCAAGGAATGTGCCCTTTTCATCTAACTCATCAAATTTATGAGCATAGAGTAGTCTTTTCATACTTGTGAGTTCAGTGATGATAACTTCTTCTCAGATCTGGTATTTGTCATGTGCGTCTTCCTGTTCTTGCTTTGACATAAGTTTTCAGTACTTAGGGTGTGGTTGCTGGATTATATGGTAAGACTGTTTAGATTTGTAAGAAGCTGCCAAACTGTCTTCTGAAGTGACTTTTCATTCCCACCAGCAATGAATAAGAGTTTCTATTGCTCCACATCCTCTCCAGCATTTGGTGGTCAGTTTTTTGGATTTTATCCATTCTAATAGGTGTGTAGTGGTGTCTTACTTTTGTCTGGATTTACAATTCCCTAATGACATATGGTATTGAGCATGTCTTATATGCTCATTTACCATCTGTATATGTTCATGATTAGGTCTTTTATCCCACAGAGCGGCTGCTGCTTAGAGCAGTTACCTCTTTAGTCCACAAAGTTTTTTAAAATTTATTTATTTATTTATTTTTTGAAAGAAAGAAAGAGAAAAGAAGAAAGAAAGAGTGAAAGAAAAAAAAAGAATGTAAGAGAGAAAGAAAGAGGAAGAGAAAGAGGGAGAGAGAACGGGATTCTTGTTCTATTGCCCAGGCTAGAATGCAGTCTAAAAATGGGTATTAAAAACCTCTTTTA
>CAUYLG010069377.1:0-81850 GCA_963573385.1 Cacajao melanocephalus | reverse complement strand
AACAGACTAACCGAGAGCCAAATCAAGAGTGAACTCCCATTCACAATTGCTACAAAGAGAATAAAATACCTAGGAATACAACTAACAAAGGATGTAAAGGACCTCTTCAAGGAGAACTACAAACCACTGCTCAAGGAAATAAGAGAAGACACCAACGGAGAAAAAAAAAAAGAACATTCCATGTTCATGGTTAGGAAAAAATCAGTATCATAAAAATGGTCATACTGCCCAAAGTAATTTATAGATTCAATATTATCCCCATCAAGCTACCAATGACCTTCTTCACAGAATGGGAAAAAACTACCTTAAACTTCATATAGAACCAAAGAGAGCCTGCATAATCAAGACAATCCTAGGCAAAAAGAACAAAGGCGGAAGCATCACACTACCTGACTTCAAACTATACTACAAGGTCACAGTAATCAAAACAGCACGGTACTTGTACCAAGACAGAGATATAGACCAGTGGAACAGAACAGAGGCCTCAGAGGCAACACCACACATCTACAACAATCTGATCTTTGACAAACCTGACAAAAACAAGCAATGGGGAAAGGATTTCCCTGTTTAATAAATGGTGTTGGGAAAACTGGCTAGCCATATGCAGAAAGCAGAAACTGGACCCCTTCCTGACACCTTACACTAAAATTAACTCCAGATGGATTAAAGACTTAACCATAAGACCTGACACTATGAAAACCCTAGAAGAAAACCTAGGCAAAACCATTCACAACATAGGCATAGGCAAAGACTTCTTGACTAAAACACCAAAAGCAATGGCAACAAAAGCCAAAATAGATAAATGGGATCTAATTAAACTCCAGAGCTTCTGTACAGCAAAAGAAACAATCATTAGAATCAACCAGCAACCAACAGAATGGGAACAAAGTTTTGCAATCTACCCATCTGACAAAGGGCTAATATGCAGAATCTACAAAGAACTAAAAGATTTACAAGAAAAAAACAAACAAACCCATCAGAAAGTGGGGCAAGGATATGAACAGGCACTTTTCAAAAGAAGACATATATGAGGCCAACAAACATATGAAAAAATGCTCATGATAACTGGTCATTAGAGAAATGCAAATCAAATCCACATTGAGATACCATCTCACTCCAGTTAGAATGACAATCATTAAAAAATCTGGAGACAACAGATGCTGGAGAGGATGTGGAGAAATAGGAACACTTTTACACAGTTGGTGGGAGTGTAAATTAAAACAGTATGGTGATTCCTCAAGGATCTAGAAATGGAAATACCATTTGACCCAGCAATGTCATTACTGGGTATATACCCAAAGGATTATAAATCATTCTATGATAAAGTCACATTCACAGGTATGTTCATCGTAGCACTGTTTACAATAACAAAGACCTGAACCAACCCAAATGCCCATCAATGATAGACTGGACAAGGACAATTTGACACATATATATATGATGAATACTATGCAGCCATAAAAAATGATGAGTTACTGTCCTTTGTAGGGACATGGATGAATCTGGGAACCATCATTCTCAGCAAACTGACACAAGATCAGAAAATCAAACACCACATGTTCTCATTCCTAGGCAGGAGTTGAACAATGAAAACACATGGATACAGGGAGGGGAGCATCACACATTGGGGTCTGTTGTGGGTGGATAGGGGAAGGAGAGTGCCAGTGGGGAGGTTGGGGAGAGATAACAGGGGGAGAAATGCCAGATATAGGTGACGGGGGGGATGGAGGCAGCAAACCATCTTGTCATGTATGTACCTATGCAACAATCCTGCACGAT
The DNA here is from genome assembly GCA_963573385.1 of Cacajao melanocephalus. Lineage (NCBI taxonomy): Eukaryota > Metazoa > Chordata > Mammalia > Primates > Pitheciidae > Cacajao > Cacajao melanocephalus. The sequence continues at coordinate 80,071 of CAUYLG010069377.1, read as the reverse complement.
CTGCACATGTACTGCAGAACCTAAAGTACAACAACAACAAAAAATAAATAAAAATAAAATATGGCAATATACTATGTATAGTGGTATTGATACACAATACTTCAAGATAATATAAGGATCTATGGTTACTAAATGCGTGTAATCTCAGTTAATATATAGATAAATAAGAATATAAAAATCAAAATATGTGCTTTCTCTGAATATAGAACTCTTAAAATTACAGGTGAATTGTATAAACTATTCCTGCTTTATAAAAATATAAATTACAATAAATAGTTTTGATTGCATAAGTGAATAACAATAATGAACAATTATTGAGGGCTTAACATGTATGGGGAACTATTAAATTCAGAAGGTCTCAATAACTTAAGATTTCACAATGAGTAAGTAAGTGGTCAATTAGAACCTACAACTGACTCAAAATTCCATGATGATAATATGGTATTATGGTGTCTCTTTGTTTTCTTAAGTAAGATGATTTTAAACTGTGAATGTCTTAGAATATGAATATTTTTAAACAAAACTTTGTGGAGGATAGAAATGTTTTATATCTTGATTGTTGTGGTGGCTACATAGGTACATGCATTTTCAAAAGTCATCAAATCCTATACTTATGCTGAGTGCATTTAATTTCACTCCTCAATAATGTTGGCTTCAAAAAACTAAAACTAAAAATCTATTTTAAAAAATCTGTGAGCATATTTACTGTGTAAAATAAAGTGCTTGTTCAACAAGAGATACCACTGTGTTAGAGATACAGAGAATATGACAACAGATAAGAAATAAAACAAAATTTATGTTTTAAAAATGTTATTTTTAAGGATAATGTTTTACTGTACCTATTCTCAATCATATAATTAAACAGTGTGTATATATCACACTACTGCCAATTTTCAGATAAAAGGCTTCCACTTTTTATTATGCCAAATACACAGATACGCTCTGTGTGTTTTTTCACCAACAGTTTCTTATTGTGTGCCCCTAAAAGTCAAAGGTTGCAAAGGGAAATATGTGAGAAAACTACACAGCTAAAACAAAATTCAGCAAACACCATTCGACGAGTCAACATTACTTTACATTAGGCATAGAGTTAGCAGATTTGATGGCATACTGTGATCTGTTTGACAGCTGAAAGCTGTTGGCTCACGCTAAAATAAACGGTTAATTTTTTTGTCTCAGCAGCAATATTGAGTGAGCGAGCAAAGTATTGATCCTTATTTGTTTCCTTTGATTCAAGTTATCCTGAGGCTTCCCTCCAAAACTCTCCTTGGGATCTATATAATAAAAGAGCTTCACATTCAAAACCTTCCTTCTTTCACCTCAGTGGCACAGCATTGGATGTAGTGTCTAAGTTAAAATGCTGTTTCCTGTATTTCCCAATATAAACTCAAACTCTACCTTAGAACAAGATTTATGATGTAAGTCCAATAAAATCATCTTCATATTACTGATTAATTTGGGCTTTATTCTGTCTAAATATTTATCAGTTGCCACTTAAATACCTGGAAGTGTGCTAGGAACTAGGGGTACAAAAATGAATTGAATAAATGTATTGTCCTCAAAAGTTTTTGGTTAAGAATGTAGTAGAGATTGGTAGAAAGAGGGAAGGGAAGGAAAAAAACAGTAAAAGAGAGAAAGAAACTTACAGAGATGGAACAAGATAGAAATTGAGACAGTGATAGAGACAGAGACAGATGGAGATGATGGAGTAAACCAGAAGATCAAGGGAAGAATGTCAGGAAAAATGACTATTGTGGTATAGGTGGGGCATTAAAAAAAGGTATGCATTCCACTTGAAAGAACTGTTGAATGATGAAGAAAGGACCACTTCAAATGGCTTTCAGCTTTTACTTGTCTAAAAAGACTGTCCTGCTCAAGTTTTCCAATAACCTTGATGTTGTCAAATCTAAATTTATCTTCTCTTTTAGTGTATTTCCGGACTTCTCAACAGGTATTCAACATATTTCATCATTCTATCTTCTTCAAATATTTTCTTCTCTCAGCTTCTGTTGTATAAGCACACTCCTGCACTCCTGGTTGTCTTTCACCATACGATTGTTCCTTTATTAGGTCCTTTCTTGGTTTCTCATCTTCTTAGAACCTCAAAATTCAAGTTGTGTGGACAATTTATTTCTTTTTCTTTTTCTTTTTTGTTATACACATTCCGTATGTATGGATCATGATTAAGAGATGGGGCTCTTAAACAAAACTTCTTGATTTGTAGCCTAGATTTGCTAATTACCAGCTGTGTGACCTTGGGCAAGTCAGTTAACTTCTTTGTGTCATTGTTTTTTCACCTATAAAATGGGAATTGGCACGACATCTAAAAGAATTAAAACATGTAGTATAAAGTATCTACATGGAAAATACTTAGAACAGTCTGTTGTACCTATTAGATACCATGGTTATATCTCATCAATATGGATTTAAAAGCCATTTATAATGCTTATGACTTCCATCTTATATCCTTTACTTTTTTACTTTGAAAACTAGAATCATGTATCAAATGGCCAACATGCAGCTCATTTTAGCTGTCTAATACAATCTCAAAAATAACAAGACTGAGAAAAGTGCTTGCTTTCTCTGCAGCCAAAATTGCCCCTTCCAAAATCCTCCTCATTTTCAGAAATGGCTGTATATTCACTCAGGATATTCAAGCTAAAATTAAGGAATTATCCTTAATTTATCTGTTTCTTAACCTTTTTGTCATATGCAATTCATGAGTAAATGCTATCAAAACTATCTCCAAATTATATTCTAAATTCAATCAATTTAACCTCCTCTACCACTATGATCTTATACCAAGCCATTACCACCTGCTTCCTGGACTTCCACAAAAGCCTTCTTGCTCATCTTATTGCTTCTTCCCTCGTACTCCCCTAAAATCTATTCCTTGCAGAAGAATATGTGACCTTCCTTACGTTCCTTGTATACAACAAGCTCATTTCTTTCTTCAAGCTTTGGCCCAGTTCTTATGGGCCAATGTTGGCTCACGCTAACATTGTCTGTAATGCCCTTATTTCTGAATATTATCTGTCTGACTCCTTCCTGCAAATGAGGTCTCACATTAAAGGGGACACATAGTCTAGAGTAACCTCCTAATCATTAGTTACAATCTGCTTTTCATGACATTTACGTCTTCTAATGTTTTCTTTAATTATTTATTCATATATCATTTTTATCCATTCAAAGGCAAACTCTGTGAAAAAACTTATCAGTCCTTTAGATATCTGCATTGCTTGGTACACAGATGACAATCAATAAGTATGTTTGAATAAATAAGTAAAAAGACTATGCCAGTAGTGAAGCAGAAGAGCTATTGGGTATCATAAATGCCAAACAGCTGAAGCCTTGGAAGTTGATTCTAGATTGGGAAAAAGTTACCCCAGGATTTTTTATTTGGACCACTGTTCACATAGAGAGTAGTGGAATCCCTTAAAGAAGGGGTAAGTCCAGGAAAAAACCCACTTTGGACAATGAATTTGATAGCTCTTGGGTTATGAAACTAGAATTGTCAACGGAATAAGAAGATATGGATCTAGAACTAAACAAATAGTTGATGGATGGGCAATACAAAATTAATAGTCATTAGAATAGATGAAGTTGTTTGTATAGTAAAGAGCAGATAATTTAAAGAGTGAAAAGAAGGGTCCAACCTCCAGAAAACTCCAAAATATTCAAGAAGCAGAATATTCAAGAGGCAAAATATTCAAAAGGTAGAAGAAAAGCTAGAGAGAATAATCTCCAAAAGGTAAGAGGAAACCCAGGTAAAAGGAATTTACCATCCATAGGAGAAGAAAGGAGGGATCAACAAGGTCAAGTAACAGAAGGGTTAATTAAAACAAAGACTAAAAAGAGTTAGTTGTATTTATCAATTAAAAAATCACTGGAAAAATTGAAAACCAGGATGCCATCTGAACTTGCCAGAGTCCTGCCCTTGAAACTTAAGACCCTCTAATTTTCAGGCACTCAGCATAAGATCTGCCTGGAATTCCACCTCTCTGAGTTCCAGATCTTTACTCGCACATCCAGAAAGAGTTGATCGCACCCTGTTACATACTCATCTTTTCTGGGCTACCACCGAGATGACAAACTAAGTCAACTGTAGCTCTCAATGATTTTTTATTTTTATTTTCTCTGTTCCTAAGATAAATATGGAAAAACATCAGCTATCAGGAATTTAAGTATATTTTTAAATTGATCATGAGATATGTAAACATTCAGCAGAAGATTCTTCATTCAAAGTAATAAAAACAATTATAAATGAGTGATCAATGAAATCAGTGGGACAACAATTTCTAGGATGCCCCTAAAACACTAAGAGATGTAAATTATTTTTAAAGACTCACTGAACATATGTTCAGTATAGTCAGCAAGAAAAATGTAAGTATATACAGAAATTTAATAACATGAGTCAAAATAGGAACAGTTTCTTGCTTAATCATCAATTAAATGCAAACATTATTAAAAAGCAGAATGTTGAATAAATGTTTGACTTTTGGAAATTATATAAAGCAGGAAGGTAAGATCCTTCCAAGGACGTCCTTGAAAACACTTGTAGAGGCATATTTCCAGGACTTTATTATCCATGTGCCTAATCTAAAATGTCAGTTTGTTATCAGAAAATCAAATTCATCCCCAAATTTTCATAATAATATCCATTTTTAGTACTTTTGGTTAATTGAAAGCAAATTGGTAGGTCCTATGAAACTGCTAGAACCTATGAAAGTCAGAGTAAGAAAGCTAAAACAGAGAATTAAATTATATTCTCTGATTTGTGTGGGCATCATTAACTCCAAGAGTTCTCAAACTTTGCTACATCCTAGAATTATCTGAGCAGGCTTTAAAAAATCCCAAAGTCCAGGTTGATACCCTACTGGTTAAATCAGAATACTTGGAGAGTGAGCTCCAAACCTATTTCTTAAAGCTCCCTAAGGGATTTTCACAAATTTGAGAACCTATGATTTATGCCACCCTTAGTCTCAATATATGAATGTTTCAGTCATTATAAATAATGGTTTTGAAGTCATATCCAAATTTTGAATTCTTGTGACTATGGTGACTACATAAATTTGGACAAGTTTCTTAACCCTTTTGCATGTTGGTTTAAAGAAAGTATTATTCCCATTTCATAGGGTAGTTCTGAGCATCAAATAATTTAAAAAATAGAGTATAAGGTATGTAATATATAATAACTGTTGTTAAAATAATATATAACTATAACAACCTATTATTAATGGCAATTATTTAGTATTAATCAAATACTATGTCTGAATTATAGCAGATGATTGGCAAACATAATTTTGCCCAAATCTGAATTAATATATGTAGCCCATTGTCAGATATCTGCTGAATCAAGGAATTCCAATATGGTGTTTTGGGTCTTTAAAGCACTCTCTCATTTAAAACACACAAAGGCAGAGTTTAAAGATTCTAGTATTCACGTCCTGCGCACACCTGCCACCACATAGATTTATGACATCTCTAAAGCAGCTGCGTAATTTGAGTCTGACTTGCAGAAGAAAGCTACTAATAAATTTCCTAGGGTCTTATTAGAGGAAACTTTTAAATCTTCAATGACACAGTAAGAAAGAACTCTAAAAATTTCCAGTCACATTTTTCTTATTTACTTGGTTACCCTGGAGTGCATGATGACTTGTTTTCCTTTAGTTGTATCTGAACAGTCTGACAGATTACTGTGACAAGGTTACTTTTAAATTGATAAAAGGTTTGATTGTGTCGGTGCATTTGTCAAAACTGTCTGACACTGTGTATAATGGACTCCGCACTTGGAGCCTGGATGGCACTTGAGTCTGGCTCTTACTATTCAGCGTTCAGCACGCACCATAATGAGACATCCAACAGGGTTGTGTAAAAGTCCGGGAGATTAGCTTGGGCAGACCTTTCAGCTCTTGAGCATAAACACTTCTATTTTGCTCCTCTGGCTTTTCATTGTGGGTGTTTCTCCTCTCTTGTTATATGTTAAAGTGACATTCAGGGTTTCACTTTAAAGGGGGAAATGCTAAGGTGTCATAACTTGAGCAAAGAAAACATTTACAGAGAAAAATGAGGAGCAAGGCAGTTGACTTTCCTGCTCTTGTGGTAAAGACTGGAAATACGTATGTACCTACCCAAGAGCTTCCCTCTACTTTCCTTCATTCTGTTTCAAGTGGCCTTAGAAGCAGCATGTTTACTTTATAAAAGAAAAACAATTCACTCTGTTCCTTCCTTCACAATATTTAATTAACTCCAGAGTAGTTAATCACAGGAAAGTGGGGGCAACTGGCTGGGACTTCCTGAGAACACTGTATTAATTCCAATGTATAAGCCACAAAATGGTTAGACAAAATAATGTCGTAGATGTGGAAAATATAAATACAATAATGATTTTTTGCCATTTTAAATGCTATCCATTATAATACATATTTGATTTTATTTTTTAGAAGCAATTTAAATGTGTTTCAAGGGCATGTTCAGAATCATAAAATAGGAGTGACCAATTTCTAGGAAGGAAAAAATGTAACTTAACATGTAAAAAATATCATTACACTACAAACATTATATTTAGCTCAAAAAAGTTGCAATGCTCTCTCTCCCTTTACTAAACCAAATCTATCTACTCCAACTTCCATCTGATCCTCCTGAGATAAGCACAAAGGGCATATGATCCAAGTGTTCCAACAATAGTCTTCAATGGATAATCCATCCATGAATATATTTGTATAATGAGTTGGATTCCTAGTTTTTATTATATTGCCTTTAGTGCTTTTAATATTACAGCCATTTAATTGTTTAATAGTATATTGGTGACCCGTTCATGACTGGGTAAGAAAAAGGAATTAACTAAAAATCAACTCATTTGGGTTCTATTTTGTGCTACTTTGCTGTTTCTTTTGAAGTTCATTTGGTTAATTGTTCCCATGTCTCTGTTTTTTGATGGAAAAATGAATGCATATGACAAAATCCTTAACCACACATAATTTTTCTACCACCACAATTATTACTTCTCACACCCTCTTCCCTGAACAAAAAGCACTCTTCTTTCAGCTTACTTTTCAACTATTCCTACTCTAATTGTTCCTTGATCTCAGAGGATCCCTTCTCTCTACTCTGCAGCTGGGGTTACCTATTTGAAACAAAAATATAGCTATGTTACCTTCCTGTTCATGACAATTCAATGGTTTCCTCCATTGCTCTTAAGATAAATCAACATTCTGACATCATCTCCAAAGGAATCATCTTGTCCTTCCATGTTTTCTAGCTCATTCTTCCCCACACTCCACCTCCTCCTCTCTGCTATAGTCATGTTGGCTTTTTCTCAGTCCTTTGTCCTTGGCATGGCCCCTCTAGCCATTGCTTCAACACACAATGTTGAAGTCTTCTACCTGGCATGCTCGTCTACTTTTTTTCTCAATTAGGTAAACCTATGTATCCTTCTCATCTTAGCTCAATTGTCACTTCCTCAGAGATTCCTTTGCTAGTCACCCTAACTCGGTCTAATCTTGTGTTATAAAATCTGTTAGTACCATGCTCCTATTTTCTTTGCACTTATAGTTGCAATTTCATATCAGATCATATATTTCATTGATGTCCATTTTCCCTAGTGGAATATAATATTTCTCTGTTGTCTACCTTTACTCAGCACTGAATCCTCAGCACAGGCATGTAGGAGCTACTCCGTAAATATTTCTTGACTGAGAACAAATAAAGTTCTTTAAGGTTTCTCAAGGAAAAGACATTAAAAGGTTTTTACACTATTTTCTACACTACACACAATATAATGTATTCATCCAAAACATAGATATAACTAGAAAGATTTTTCCATAGAGTAAATTCATTGTTTATATCTATTAATCTTCAGTCTTATCTTCTTTTCTTTGATTTTACTTGTGATCTGAACATAGAAGCTTTAATGATGAATGAGAATAAATTCCTTAATAAGAATTTGCTCTCAGATTATATATTGAGAAATAATGCAATTTCTTTTTCTTTAACACCATTTTCTCACTGTTCATTAGCATTAATATGGATATTACATACTAATACCAGAAAATTCAATATGTCTATGCCTTTTTTAAAAAAAGGCAAGAGCTATTTTGTGTACCTCTGTTTTCTATTACAAAGGATATTAGCAAACATTGAATTTCCTATAAGGAATATTAACTCTAAAAGTACTTATAATTTCATAGAAAAAATACGGAAATGAATCTTCATGGCAAGTTCATTTAAATCTACTAAAATGATCTGTTTTGTGGGTGAAATTATTTTAAAATGTGAGATGAGTTACAGGAATGCAAAGTGATTTTAATCTTCAGAAGACTGTTAATGTAAAATGTTAACAAGCACTGTGAGAGGCCAACACTGTAAGAGAAGAGAACAAGGCTTTACAAACGACCTCCACTGATCTCCCACCAAAGGATTTTTCAGCCACCAGGTCATAGCCACGAAGCTGAATAAATTCTGACTGTGACTCTACCAACATTGCACAAGAGGATTGGAAGAAGATATAAAAGGTGATCTTGAGTAAGTTTTGCAGCTAAATAATGAGATCCTCAATCAAATATCAACATTTAAAAATAAAAAAAAAACATAAAAGATTGTTGAGTTCAAATCCATTATTTTGTATATGGGGGAAACCAAAGCTAAGAAGTAACAAGTCATAACTCTAAGGCCACAGACTCAGTTGATAGTACAGACAGATCTCCTGGCGCACTGTTATTTCCACTACATTATGTTGCCCAATCATATCAGTTCTTTAAGATTCTCTAGGAAAAAGAACCTAAGCAATAAACCCCAGTTCTAGATCACCGCAGTAATGGGAAAACCCACAAACGTTTTTACAATAACAATAAATGGGCCAGATCTTATTAGTTGACAAACAATATGAACAAGTAACTATTATCCTTTGTTCACTTAATATTCTTTACATTTATCACATGCACACATAAGAAACATTAACAAAATTTATTCCTTCAATAACAATGTTTCTGTATTACCATAACCTCTCTGAGTTAAAAATGGCAATATAGGCTTTTAAGTGATCATTTCCATTTACAAAATTCTGACAATTCTATGCGGAAATGGATATTGACACAGCAATTCACAGTATGATGCTGCATCAGTGGTATGTTCATAAAGCAGCTCTTCAATAAAATAAAATTTTAAAAAGCTCTGATTTGCAGGATGTGCTGATTCCTGTGTTATAAATACTCCCACAAGGGCCAGTTTCACGCTACCAAGTCTGTAACAGACTGCTCATAAGATTCTTGAATATTTAACAACTAGCTCAAGTGTGTTAGTCAGAGGCAGCTCCAGCACACTACTGATACTACAGTAAACACAGAAATAATAAAAATCAACCCAGTCTTTTAAGAAAGAGGAAACCAAGGTTTAGTGGGAGGAAGTGGTCTACCTCAAGATTACACAGTGGTTGAGCAGGTTTTAACACTCAAAATTCCATCTCAACTACCCTCATCAATTAGTGAAACTTTATACGGTGGAAATAGTTGGTGGTCTCCAAAACTGTTGAGAGAGTGGCCAGGCACAGTGGCTCATGTCTGCAATTCCAACACTTTGGGAAGCTGAGGTGCGGATCATGAGGTCAGGAGTTCAAGACCAGCCTTACCAAGGTGAAACCCTGTCTCTACTAAAAATATGAAAATTAGCTGGGTGTGGTGGCACGTGCCTGCAATCGCAGCTACTCAGGAGTCTGAGGCAAGAAACTCGCTGGAACCTGGGAGGCGGAGGTTGCAGTGAGCTGACATCGTGCTACTGCAGAGACTCACTTGAACCAGGAGGCTGCAGTGAGCTGACATTGCACCACTGCACTCCAGCCTGGGTGACAGAGCGATAATATTCCAAAAAAAAAAAAAAAAAAAAAAAAAAAAAGACCATTGAGAGAAGTGCTTCACAAAAAATCAACAATACTAAAGATCCTCTTTAAAATGCATATTTTGGGGCTGTACCCAAGACTTAGTGAACCATAATTCCTTGGGGCAAGACATCTTTGTGTCCACAGGCTCTACAAGTGGTAAAGAGCAGTAAGAAAGAATCTTTCCCTAATAACTACCTTTTAAAAAAAAATGAGTTTCAAATATAAATCAAGGACAATAGCTAGTTTTCTTTTTACTTCATCTGAACCTTCTATCATAAAGCCTACAATCTTTCACATTTTCAAAGACCTTGCTTTTTAAAATATAGTTTAGATTTTTTAAACAAGATTTCTTTACTTCATCCAAACCTTCTAACACCTACAATCGTTCACATTTTCAAAGACCCTGCTTTTCAAAATATAGTTTAGATTTTTTTAAACAACAAGAAGAAGTTGAGTGATTTATCTTCCGATTCCCAACCTCAATATTCTATAGACCAAAATCTAACACATATTTGTATGTCTGAGCTCTGGCATATTTAACATTTTTTGAAAAAATTTAAAAATATATATATTTCTCTTTCAAGATTCTGCCTTGCCTTTTTTACAAATCAAAGCAGTCAACAGCAACAGGGTACCCCCACCCTAATCTACCTACTGTTTTGTCAAACAATTAGGTAGTTATGTATTTGTATTTCAGTTTATCTGCCATTTTCTGTTATGTTGATATGTACTCCCAATCTTAAATCTAGGACAAAGGCAAATAAATATTGTCTGTTCTGTTTTCCTCTTTCAATATTTTAGAGGTCAGAACATTTACAAAATAAATATCTTCACAGCTTTTTTTTTAAAAAAGCATTGCAAAAGAGAAAAATAACAATTGAGCAATAGTTTTAATTTAAAAATACAAAGCTAAGTCACAATAAAATGACAAATACATGTTGTAATATTACTTTGAAAGGAATCAGATACTAACCCAAAAATACAGGTCTATGATTCTTAATTCATTATTAATTTTTTGGGAAAGTGAACTTAAGTATGTGTTTATTTGCACAGAAATAAGAGAACTAATGAAATAAGTGTTGGTAGAAAATAGATTCATGAAAACATTTTTGAAGAGTTTTAATCATTTCCAAGCTTCCAAGCAAACATAAAACTACCCAGCAAGTGTGGTCCTTGGCCTTCATAGGCGATAGCTTCACTCAACTTAGCAGTAGATGTTTTTAAGAAAACTAGATAATTAGCCTTATGCTTCTCCAAATGCATGGTCCTGGCTGAACAGACATTTACCAAACACTGGCCAGAAAAGCTTTGTAACACAAGAGACTTCTGCGTTTTTGGGATTCCCTTCACTAATCCTTCTCAAGAAAATCTGCTTATTTCATGAGACTCACCATTGACTCCACTGGCCACATGGTTTGAGAGAGTAACTATTCGTGATCTTCATCTTGCAGGTCAAATATCTATGCATTAGCCAGCATTTCCATGTATATTTGCTCAAGAACTTCTACTCAACAACAAAAAGTAAACAAATTCCACTCCCCAAAATAAACTAGCTTCGAATCTCCAATTTCAGTCCTGTTTGTAAAGAACAGTCTGCCTCACTGAGACACCCGTGGATGAGTACGCTGACTACCATAACACATCCTGCCCGCCAAGGGAAGTATGTGAGTGAGAAACAGCACAGGCAGCAGAAGGACACTTACGGTTGGCACAGCTTGATTAGGTCCTGGTCAGTGGTGCCTGGCGGGAGGCCTCGAATGTACAGGTTGGTTTTACTCAACTGTTCCCCGCTGCTGTTGTTGCTGCTGTTGTTGCTGCTGCTGTTTGTGCTGGGGCTGGGAGGAGCCATGGGGTGGGGAGCTGGTGCATAGGACTGCTGGAAACAGAAAAAGCTGTTACTGGAAAAACAAAAGCCAGCACCTATTCACAGACCAGCAGCATGACTCCAAATCAATGTAAGCTACGTGTCCTCTCCAATACACACTCAGATATACGCACACACACACATTTATATCACTACTCTGTGCTGCATTCAAGAATATCGTTTCCTTTTTTCATCCCCCTCTGACTCTCTCTTCAGATCAGCATAAGGCAGCCCTAAATGGGACAAAAAGAAGTTACCAGGTGCTCCTGGCAGTAGCGTACGGCATTTGAACTTGCCTCAGACTACAGTGACTCTCCTTAGACTGGTAAAGTAGCATATCTTCCTTCCTAATAAAATGAAACAGTCACTTTTGGCAACAAATTCTGACTGGCTTACCTTTAGCAGCCAAGCATCTTTGGTTTCCCTCTAAGCATCTTTGATTTCCTTACTTTGTTCCCTCCTTTCTCCAGAGAAACTCCCTCCTATTGCTATCCTCAACATCACTGTTCAGCACAATTCCTGATACACAGAAATCATTCTATAAATAGTGATTCTATGACTGACGGAATGAATGAATCCATCTTAGCTGTTTCTCCCATTTCTAAAATTGTTTATTTACATTGAATGTTCCTTGTTTGCAAGATGGAGCTACCATTCTTTCCTTATCTTCAGGATCTTCTTTAAATTACTCTAATCCAGGATCTCAGCCTAGGCACTATGAAACACTTGGACGGGATAATTCTTTGTTGTAGGCACTCTCCTTTTTCATCGTAGGATGTCTGGCAGCATCCTTTGCCTCTATCCCCCAGATTCCAGTAGTGCCCATTCCCCAGATACGATCACCAAAAAATATTCCCAGACATTGCCAAATGCTCCCCGGTGCTGGAAGGAATCCCTCCCTGAGAGAACCACTATTTTAATTCGTTACTATTCATTACTATTTAAATTTAATTATTTTAATTTGTTTAAATCATCAGATGGCAAAAGTAAAATAATGAAATGACTCACAGAATATTGGAATATATAATGTGAGGGTTTTAAAGATTATAAATATCAGAATTCATAGCTATATGTACTCATTATGCTTATTTCTTTATACAGGCATATCTTTAAAAGTTCCCAACTAACATTCGCTGTCTAGGTGGAGTCCCTGCTGTGTCTCTTATTGTCTCTGTGACCTTTAAGTGGTGCCTTAACCTCTCTGAGAAGCAGCATTCTCATTAATATGAAGGTAATGGTACTCTCTTAAGTTATAAGATTTTTTTTCAAAAAGTTGAGTTAATGCAAACAAAATGGTTCCTAGAAATTAGTAAGCATACAATAAATAGTAGCAAAAATAACAGTAGTTAATACTTATGGTTTATATCTGTTTTGTAATAATATTAACCCATAGAAGTATGCCAGATTTTCTCAGTTGTGACCCCAAATGCTACCGAAAAACGTAAAGCGCACATTCCTCAAGATTCCAGTAGGGAAACTTTGGGCTGGGTTCTAACCTGAAGATGAAGATGAGGTCAAACTATAAAACATTTTGTGCCATGGCACAAAGGTAAGGAATAATATAATCTGAGGGAAAAATGTACTTTGAACCTCTACAGTTTCATTCTTTAAAAAACCTCAAGAAACATATTCAACATGAAAATAGTATGTCTTTTCATTCCAAAACTTCTGGTGCTGCCCAAAATGGCAGGTCTATTGGGTCTGGGTAAATAAGGAGATATCCTGGAAATACAGCTGATCGTGGCCTTCATCACAGACAGCTGAACTTTTTAGGAGGAATCCTACAGTGGCTTCCCACTAAACTTATTAAAAAGTCCTGAAAGCTCCACATGATTTGTTATCAGACTTTTTCTCCAATCACTTCTCAGACCAGACGCCGTGGTACTCCCAACTTTTCACCCTTCCCATTCTCGACCCCGCTCTACTCAGCTAGCTCTAATCCGTCCTTCTGATTTCAAATTAAGTATCATCCTACAACACTCTGTTAGTTTTCTCCACAGCTATCAGCATACTTGGTCTTATTTAATTATTTTTGGCTTACTTATTTAATGCCTGTCTCTAGCACTAATCTGTGTGTTTCCTGAGAGCAGAGAATGCGTCAAACCTATACATGAGTAGCACCTAGCCTGGTGACTGATACACAGTAGGTGCTTGAGAAATATTTAGTCTTCTATCTATCTATCTATCTATCTATCTATCTATACACACACATATATATATATCTATATATAGGCCAGTACCTGGCCTCATTTCTTGCAATAGTAATCTGTTTTACACCTTCCAGGATTTTAAATTTGGTCAGTCTCTATTTCCCATTGTTTATAAGACAATGTGCTTTAGATTCATTGTATCAAATGCAACTAATTGTACCTGTTCTTTCATTCTCAATTCCCCACAGCAGCCACCCAACACAATTACCCCATATCTTTCAATGTTGCTGTTGTTCTGCCTGTCTCCATGTTAGAAAACTTGGTGTTAGCTTTACCTGCTTCTTAATTCTAAATCTCAGAATATAGTCAACCACCGAAATCTCAGAGAGCCTCCTGGAATCATCCTTTTCTCTGACTTCCCATTGCTTCTCTCAGCCAGAGTCTGTACCATCTCATATGCAGAGGGCTTCAGGCTTTCTATCATGTTTTATCTTTTATGCCCTAATTCACTGGGAAGGCAGAGTAGGCTGGGGATAAGAAAATTTTCCAGACTGGGCACTATGGTTCATGCCTATAATTCTAGCATTTTGGGAGGCTAAGATGGGTAGATTGCTTAAGCCCAGGAGCTCGAGACCAGTCTGTGCAACAAGTGGCAAAACCCTATCTCTACCAAAAAAAAAATACAAAAATTAGCTGGGCATAGTGCCATGTGCCTGTGGTCTCAGCTACCAGAGAGGCTGAGGTGGGAGGTTCACTTGAACCTTGGAGGCTGAGGCTGCAGTGAGCTGTGATGGCACCACTGAACTCCAGCCTGGGCAACAGAGTAAGACCCAGTCTCAGAAAAATAAAATAGAATGAAAATTATGCAATGCAAACACACATTGACCAATAATTAAGAAATGCAGAAGCAAAAGAATAGATATGACAGGAGCAAAACAAAGAGTCTCTAGATTTCTTCTTTGAAATAAACATTTTTTGCCTGTAATCCCAACACTTCGGGAGGCTGCGGCAGGTGGATCACAAGGTCAGGAGATTGAGACCATCCTGGCCAACATGGTAAAACCCCATCTCTATTAAAAATACAAAAATTAGCTGGGCTTGGTGGCGCGTGCCTGTAACCCTAGCTACTCGGGAGGGTGAGGCAGGAGAATCGCTTGAACCAGTTGAGTCGGAGGTTGCAGTGAGCCGAGACTGCACCACTGCACTCCAGCATGGCGACAGAACCATTCTCCTCTCAAAGAAAAGAAAAGCAAAAGCAAAAGGAGGAAACAATTTTCTCTCAATTATTCTTAGTATTACTTTAGTATCAACATTTTTAATGTAGAATTTTAAAATGAATTACATGGGAGAATACCTTCTTTTCCTCGTATTTGGATTAAATGGAATATATTCATTGCCTTTTGAAATTTAATATCTACGTAAAGCTCAAGTTTCTTTGCTAGCATGACAAACTATGACTTATTTCCTGACATATTGTGTTTCACTTCTTGGAATCTTCACAAAACTCAAGCTCTCCCTCTTTTACAAGCCCTGCGCACAGTAGGTGTTCAGTACATGCTTGCAAAGTGGCTTCCTGGTCTATCTCATAATGGGTCAGATGGGATTTCTCTTTACTTCCCTTATGTGTCTTATTCTCTTAAAATTCCCAGGGCCTTTTTAAAGCTGTTTGCTACCACTTTCACCTCCCCTCTCTCCAAATTCTTTGAATTCCATTCTGTACTCAGGCTTTTTCAAAAATGAGACTTTGTTTAAAGCAGTTTTTCCCATTGCATAGCCTTTAAAACCACCAGGGAGCCAGAAAAATGTCTCCAGCTTTATGTATCACAGATTAGAAGGACTAGCTCAGACTGAGTCCTTGACTGATCAAATAAGAAAGCACCAGCTACAGGATGATCAATATGTGTTTACTTAATTCTTTTTCCCCCCAGGGCTCTTTGTGAGCATTTCCATAACCAGAATGCCATTTAGTAAATCGCACGATGCCTAAAACAATAAATGTGTCCTCCAAAAGGCCCAACAAATTCACTGGGAAAATATCAACAAAACAGTCAAAAGCCAACGGAAGTTGGGATGAGGATAGGGAACTTGTGAGCATTGAAATGAGATATGTGATTTATAATTAGGAGTAGAAGCACTAGACTTGTGAAGGACGGATGAATTTCAGAAGCTTTTTGAAGAAAATATAAAAAGGTGTTATCTCTGTCATATTCTCGTTTGTAAATTCTAGAGATTCTGCTGAAAGCAGTAGACTTTCTCAGTGTTACTGAACCAATCAATCTACAGATGTTAACACCCAGTGTGGGAACTGTTCCTCACCTTTAGTATTTCATTTATCTGTTGATGATGTACTGATTGATTCAGGCAGCAGTCAGCATTATAAATCATTCTTTGGTTTTAAGAATTATAATTCCTTCCTCTCCACCCATTTTCCAAATACACATCCTTTAATCAGCAAAATGTTGGCAGAAAGTTCCCGGAATGCCTGACAAAATGCACAGGCCTAAATGAATTAATTTGCGAAAAGCAAAAGCGATTTTGTATGCTCTTGTTGCCAAAGACATATGACCAAACAACAGCATCTTTAAAAAAAAAAAAAAAAAAAGAAGTGTCAATAATCTCTAGGGTTATTGGGTCATGGCAACCACTTTACTGATTAAAGTGGCTCTGCTCCCTTTCTCAGTTCTTTGTCTTTAGCAGGATTTGGAATTTTGTCATTGATTAGCTTTTAAATCATTTTGGAGCAGTGAGGAAGGGATTGTAAAATGTTAGTAAAGAAAAATATTTTCCTGCAGATAAAACCGACTTTGCTATATTGCTCAAAGTCACACTTTATAAATCCTGTTTAGGAGTAGAGAGGACTTAGGGTCTGGAGTTACTGAACACTGGAACACTGTAACACTGTGGTATAACAGGGCAAGGGTTGCTATGAATCTGCAGTGTCAGCTTAGAAGTGGTAGAAATGGCACATTCAGAAGGGGATTTTGGATGACACTCTGATTAAAGAAGAGAGATGGAGGATTTCTCTCGCAGCTGCTTATGTTTGGTAAGTATGCAGATTTTTCTTAGATGTTTATTCATTATAGCTTTGCTGGAAGGTTCTGTTAGGGATTATGGAATAGGGTCTAAAGCCCCTTAGTCACACATTAGGGCTGCTATCTTAAAGGATCAGCGTCAATGTCCTCTTTAGGAAATGAAATAAGATGAACTGGCATCCATTGTGAAACATGCTATTCCTAAAATAGTAATCCTAATAATTATAGGTAGCATCTGTTGTGTGCTTGCTAAGGATTTTATATGCTATTTCACCACAGCATAATGAGGCAAATAATATTCCTCTCATTTTACAAATGAGGAAACTGAGGCCCAAAAAGGGTAAATGACCTTCTCAAGGTCACACAGCTGGAGCCCATCTTGACCCTAGGGAGTCTGACTTCAGAAGCCACGCAGTCTCCTACAATTCTGCAGAACTTTAGCTTTTAATTATATGGACACCAATAAACATAAACGCATCTTTGAAGTAAACTCTGGAGGATGATGCTCTAACAAAAGCTCTGGAGCTTCTAAGTATCAGCAGGAGGAAAGGAATGATGATGCCAAACAGCAGACAGTCAAAATGAAGGTTAACAGGCTCTTTTTCTCTGTCAGAATTTAAATGAAGTCCATCTTACAATTTAATTTCAAAGGGGAAGTGACCATCAGAACCAAGCATGTTATGAGTTTTTCAAATAATGTCAAACAAGTGGGTTCATTTGTCAAGAGTCATGGTTTGTAATCTAATAACAGGAAAATGAACTGGCTTGTAGATCATCCTAAACAGCTGATTCATTTAGTATGCTTTGTTAATATGCCTCATTTTTCAAGTTTGAAAAGTGAATCAACTGGGTCTTCCTACACTTGTAAAATGTGTGGTTTGGGAATGTAGGTTTGGAGAAACGTTAGTTTTGTCTTCTTTTTTTATTTCAGAAAGCATTTGGGACATTCAGTAAATGCTGCTCACACATCAATAGGGTAAAGAAAATTATTTAACAATCATCTTTTATACAATTATCAAACTATATTTGATAAAGACTTGTCTACAGGTGGGGTTGGAGTGAATACATATGAGCCAGATCATTTTAAACCTTAGTTCCATATGTTGGCACCACTCACATTTTGGACAAGATAATTCTTTGTTTTAGGGAGCTGTCCTGTGCATTTTAACGTATTTAATACCGTTCCTGTCCTCTCCCTACTAGCTGCTAGTTGCACTGCCCTCTCCCAAACTTGTGACAACCAAAAACGTCTCTAGACACTGCCAAATGTCCCCTCGTGGGATTGGAAATCTCTTTTAGTTGAGTATCACTATTTTAAGTAGACCCAGAACTTCTCAAAAGGCCAATACAGCACTCCTCACAGAATGATACTAACTCAATGGCCTAAAAAAAAAAAAAAAAAAAAAAAAACCTTACCACCAAACCAAAGTTCAACTTCATATGCACAAGTATATACGGCATTCACCCCCTCCGACATACACACTTCCAACATCTGCAATCAAGGTGTCAGTATGCCACATTTCATTTGCAGCAGACTAAGTCTGAAACATACTTCTCCTTCTGATTGAAAACATAACTCTTTACAAAGAGAATTTTAAATAGTTTTTCCATGCAATTCCCCTTGGCTGGGAATCACAGAGCCCTGATGCCAAACTGCAGTCAGTTCTATTGCCGGCATCTGGTTGCTGGCAGGATCCTGAGGCAGTTGGTCTGGTGGTTTTGGAGTAGCCTTGGACTCTATCACGCAGCAGTCTGCGTTGCTGATGGTCTCCCCAATTTGTTTTTATTCATCTGCTATGCAATAGAATTTGTACTCTTTTTATCCACTCAAGGGTAAAGCCCTGGATACGGTCTCCCAAGGGACTGACATGCCAACTCTTTTACCATCCAACAATGAATACAAACTACATTTTTGCCTTAAATCATACATTATTTAGCTTGCACGTACACACGTAATCCATTGCTCGCTGGATAACACTGCCGCGCAGGCTGTTGGATTCATCTCCTTGACAGTGTAATTTCCACGTAACCTTGATTCTTCAGACCTCTCCTTTAGTGTGAACACAACATGAGAGAGTGGACATGGTAAGAACTTTTAAGAGCCTTAAATGAGAGTGAATGTGAATACTCTCTGTGCAAGTAATAAATGCAGCTAAATACCTACCTAAGGCAAGCCATGCAATTATAGCCATGGCTTCATGAACTACATACATTATGGCTTTGCAATTTTATGCTAGGCAATTGCCTCTCCATGATCTAGAATACAAGCATAATAAACAATTGTTTCAGTTATGTCTTTTGTAACAGTTTGGTGAGAATCTGTCATACTTGTCTTCTCCTACCCAAAACTCAGATATGGAAATAAGCAATAAAAGACAAAACTCCTCATGAAAGGCAATCATTTGAACATTGTCTATCAACTGGCCTAGGTAATAGCTGCTGTCAACAGTGGTAGCATGGTGCTTAAGAGCTCCAGATTGCCCTGCTATGAATCCAGCTCCACCACTAACTAGGTACTTAAACATCTTGTCATGAGTGAAAGAGGAATTATGATTATCTCACTCCATAGGAGTGTCGTAAAGCTAAAATGTATAAATTAGATGCTGAATGTTTAGCACAGGGCCTGGCACAGAGCCAATATTCAGTAATTTTTTTCTTGTTTTCTCATCATTACCATTGTCATTATCATCACCATCATCATGAGACAGATCCACAAAATGAGCATCGCCTTCTCAGTTCTAGTTGGAGTAATTCACCTTGAAGGGGGTGCTATAAGAGCCAGTGGTTTTATAAACATGAAAACCACTATGCTTGAAATGAAATTATGTCATTAGAACTGTGGTTTGCCATTTTCATCAAGAACTAGGCTGTGATGAAACAATCATTGTGGATGGAATGGCTAATTAGTTTCGAAGTATTTACAAATCACTACTGGGTTTTTATTAAAATTCTGTTAGAATGAAATTCACTTTTGCTCTAAATGTTAGTTTTTGAAAACCTCAGCAGATTGCATAATCACACATTGCTCTGTACTATTTACAAACAGACTTAATTTAAAATCATTGAATTCCATTCAGAGGCTTAGATGTTAAATGACATTTTAAAATTCATGGTACTTGGAAACACAAATAGACTAGTTATTGTTCGGTTCAAGCACCTATGAACAAATTTGATTAATAAATTTATAAGCTAGAGAAGAGGTTGCTATAAATGACATCAAAGGAGTTTTATAAAGATTATCAGTTATCAAATGCCAGTGACATCTGGTCTTTGCCAAACTTTTAATTTGACTAACTTTTTATCTCTTTAAATACAAACAAGATTAACATATACTTCAGACATTGCAGTGCTTATGGCATTACTTTAAAAAGTCAAGTATGTACCTTAAAAATAACCCAAAATGCTCAGGACTCCAATATTGATAATGATTGGTTCCTTGTGGGATAATGAGCCATGATGTGTTCCCCAGCTGGAGATTACAGTATTATCTACACTATGAGCAATAATTGTTAGAATCAGACCATTCCCCAGAAATACTGAAAGTGACCATAATGGAATATCTGCTTTGTTTGTCCAAGGAATACCTCAGAGATCAACCTAAATCCCTGCTTTCATGATGAGCTAGAATCAAGGGGAAATTAGTGAAAACCCAGAACAGGTCACCAGAAACTGTTTATGGAAATCTCTGGGCTAGCCAATAAAGAGATCCTTGGGGTAAAATATATATTTAAAAAAAAAAAAGAGAGATCCTTGGGAATGTACAACAATTATGCTTAGAGTCACATTCTTACACTTAATAAGATATATTTGCCTAATTTTTTAGTTTAGTTTTTCCCCATAATCTATTTTTTTTTTTTTTTTGAGAAAGAGTCTTGCTCTGTCACCCAGGCTGAAGTGCAATAGCATGATCTTGGCTCACTGCAACCTCCACCTCCCAGGTAGGCTTCTGAGTAGCTGGGATTATAGGAACAAGCAACCCTGTCTGGCTTTTTTTTTTTTTTTTTTTTTTGTATTTTTAGTACAGACGGAGTTTTTCCTAATTTTGTGTCTTAAATAATATCATATTTCACAGTCTAATGCTCTATTTCCCTAAAATTACAATTAGTAATATTGCCAACAATTAATTTCCCTAGCTATTTTCAGATGTATACCTTCCTAAATAGAATGGAGACCATGGAATGTAGCTTAAAGAGCACTGACATAAAATATGCAGTGATGATACTTTATTGCAACTAAATGAATCCTTTTAAAAGTTTCCTCCAGTTGTGAAACTCAGGGCTTTGGACAATAATGAGGCATTTTCCCTTGTAAATGACTAGTTTCCATATTAACCAATCATATTACTCATTTGGTTACTGATAGCAAAGGGATGATAGAAATAACACACTTTGTTCCCAATTACACATAACAAAAATTACTGTCAGTAATGGAAATACAATCACAACACAAAATAGTGTCAGTTTTTTTGATACACCAAATATTTCTGTCTAGTTAAATGAGAACTTTGCTTTTCTGAAAGTGAATCTATGTTGACAGAGGAGCAATTCAATAATAGCATAAATAGCATATACAATCCAATCTAATATCCTTATGCCAGTTCTCATCCCAACTCCACGATGTGTCCAGCCTACACGTATCCCTGTTTCCTTCTACTTTCCAGAACTCACCATTCAAACCACACCATAGTCATATCTGCATCTATACCTTAATATGCTGTCTTTCCTGCACCTGGAATGTCTGGGTTATACTCCTGTATCTGATTCTACAGTGACTTAAAATTTATCTCACTAACTGGGACATATTTGAGAGCAAAAGAGGAGGACATTAGTAATTAAACCAGGACACAAGGAATAACTGAGACTGTCTAAAGCAAATCAGGATGTGTGGTCACCCTGCAATTACTTTCTATTTATCCAAATCCCACATATTGCTCAAGGATCACCTAATATTATACCCATTCATGACATTTTCCTTTTATTACTTTAGAGCTATTTCATTTCCATATCTTCTCAGTTTCTACTTCATCAATATCTACAAAAGATTATAAAATAATAATAGCAATGGCCAAACTCTATTGAGCATACATTATATTCCAGGCACAACTCTAAAAGCTTTATGCTCATTGATTTATTTCCTGATCTCAGAACTCTTGGAGGTAAGGACTATTATTATCTCCATGTTGAAGAAGAGAATACTGAGACTCAGGGAGGTTAAATGACTTTTCAAGGTTGTTCAGCTGCTCAGCATTATCCCAGGACCTGAAGCTAGGCAGTCTTCAGTTCAGTTAACTCCAGGTTTAAATCTAGATATGTACAATCCAACAGTCACTAGCTGCATACAGCTAGTTAAATTCACATGTAATGAATTAAAATTAATTAAAATTTAAAAATATATTTCCTCAGTTGCACCAGTTACATTTAAAATGCTGAAAAACAGGCCAGGCGTGGTGGCTCACGCCTGTAATCCCAGCACTTTGGGAGGCCGAAGCGGGTGGATCACAAGGTCAAGAGATCCAGACCATCTTGGCCAACATGGTGAAACACCGTCTCTATTAAAAAATACAAAAATTAGCTGGGTGTGGTGGTGCGCACCTGTAGTCCCAGCTACTTGGGAGGCTGAGGCAGGAGAATTGCTTGAACCCGGGAGGCGGAGGTTGTAGTGAGCCAAAATCGCACCACTACACTACAGCCTGACGACAGAGCAAGACTCCGTCTCAAAAACAAAAACAAATAAATGCTGAAAAACATACATGGGTACTGACTGCTGTGTCTGACAGGCAGACATAAAACATTCTTATCATCACAGAAAGTCTA
The DNA here is from genome assembly GCA_963573385.1 of Cacajao melanocephalus. Classification (NCBI taxonomy): domain Eukaryota; kingdom Metazoa; phylum Chordata; class Mammalia; order Primates; family Pitheciidae; genus Cacajao; species Cacajao melanocephalus. The sequence goes on along the minus strand of CAUYLG010069377.1, from coordinate 57,338 downwards.
CCTGACAATGCTAATATTTATCATTCTTACAGTCACAAGATATAATCTCCCATACTGTGTGCTGATAAAATAATAGTCACAGTTTCTATGCTATGCTACTATTTACAGGAATTTCTTAAAGTGTAATGAATCTCCTGTTAGTCGAAACCATATTCAAGCTTCCTCCCACATTCAAAAAGTAGGTTTATATTTTGGCATATAAAACCTCTCTTTCAATGGATACCTACCTTGACCAAACATGCACATTATTAAAAGATTTGTAGGAAGTAAAAATATAATTTGAGGGGAAAGGTATATTTTACTTTTTTAACCAATAACAAAACTTTGATCTAAATTATAAAACTGCTATATACGACGAAAAGATAGAAATTAAGATTAGCTATAGGTACAGAATAAATGTTTCTCTCTTTCGAAGACAACCTTCCTGCCTGGGCCACTTGGTGTTTTCAATACCATATAATCTACTTTAACTGCCATCCCAAAAGAGAACCCTTCCCCACCCCCCGCTACCCTCCATGTAACATATATTTTAACAATTTTATTTCTGTCTATACAGGACCAAACAAAAAAGGAGGAAGTTTTCTTACAGTGAATTACCAGGGTGATTCAGCAATTTCATAAACAATAACCTATATTCCGCGACATGAAATCGTTTTGTTGTTTTATTAGGAAATTCATTCATATTTTATTGATGGGGCAAAATTAAATGTGAACAGAACCTAGGCTTTTAAAGTCCTAAATCTAAGAAATTTGAACTATAAAACACAATTTCCTCAAGAAGACAATGTTAGAGCACAGATCAAAAATGTGACAGAAATTAATGCATGCAAAGTAATTGCTTCATTATAAAAATTGAAATGAGCACTTGTACAGATAATTTTCTATAAATACATTTTCAAAATTTATTATGTTTTGGTCTGTGAGGTGATAGCTATGAGAATAAATTAACATTTGAGGTTAAGAAAAAAGTACCTCATGATAAAATGAATGTTAGGCAATTGATATTATTAAATTTATTATAATTTTTATAATCAGAAACATATAAAATACACATTCTAACTTCTATTTCTCATAATTATAAACCTCTATGAGGACTCCAATTTTCAGTGTATTTTAAGTCAATCCACCTCAAAACTTAGAGAATTTCTGAAAAGAATATAGGCACATCCAATTCCGGATGCGTGTTTCTTTTTTGTGTGATTATTACTGGAGATTCTTTTTTCTGGGCCTGCTGATATTCTACATAAGAGAAGGAACTATCCCCAGTAATAAGACAGTCCTGCTTTTTGTTCTCCAAATTGCTATTGTCCTTTTTTAAAGAAGTAATTGAGCTTCAGAGATTGGCAGTTAAAGGGCATTTGCCCTTGATTGGTATCCTCTTTACAGGCTCAGGAAGAAGAAAGGAACATTATTGTTATTGTACAGTGGCTAAGAACATAGATCCTGAAGATGTGCAACCCAGGCTTAAATCTTCCTTTACCTCTATTGTCTGTTTGATCTCAGAAAAAAATTACCTAACCTCTTTTGCCTCAGTCTCCTCATCTGAAAAAAAATGGAAATAATAACTACCTCAGAACATTGTTAAACATTTCAAATGGGTGATTGTATGTAAAGCACTGAAAATAAAACCTGGCACACAGCATTCTATAGGTGCTAGTTATTATTGTCACAAAAATCCTAAAGCATTGTTACAATATCCATTGTTTTCATTAACAGTAATGTTCTTTTGGGTAACAGTCATATTGGTTTGTTGACTGATCTAGCCTACTCTGGCTTGCCTGGTTTAAAATCTCATGATACAAAGTAAAAAGTCCATTGAAGCTTGTCAAAAATGAAATTATCTAGATTATAAGTCAAAGAATGTCCTTCTTCAAGGGCACATTAGGTTTAGTTAGTACTAGACTAGCTACTGATAGTAGCTAGAATGTACTCAGATAAGCTGATGACAAGACTCTCAGAAGAATTTTTTAAGATAAACATAAACTTTTATAAGGGAAGTCATTCTTAGACTATACAGATTCTGAGAAATATCTAAATGTTGTAAAAGTACTCATTAAAATAAGATATATCTTACTGTCAGTGGCAAAAACTTAGAGTTTAAATAACACACCAACTACTAAATATCCATGCACTTAATTAAAAGGAGTTTTATATACAGAAAATAAACTATACTAATTTCATGGCTCCTAACACGAAAAATAATTAGATTTTTAAAAAATTGCTCCCCTGCAAGAATATTTTGTGGGTAAACAATGGCTTAAATTGTTTTTTTTCAGTTTAATTATTCCCCTAATTTCTAACAAGTCGTAAGATAGATGCTCTGGGGTAGCTGATGCAAATAGTCCATAGTTTAAGAACGGGATAGTAATACATTTGTACATTCCAAAGTACTTTCTACACATCTCCAATATTCAGAGGATGCTTTTGTTTTATTTTGTTTTGCTTTGGTTGAAGAATACTGTGTAAAACTTGGCAAATAGTGGTAACAGCCTTTTCTAAAGTACAATCACTAAAATAAAGAGTGTTCTAAGATGACCGTTTCTTTGATTCCCCTAAAGAAGCCTCAGTGCTTGCTCTATGTACTAAAAGGCAAAATGAAGGAGTGGGGAATCAAAACAGAAGATTACTCACAATTAGTGGTGTGCAAGTATTCTAAAACTCTGAGGAAAAAAAAAAACAGGGAAAAAGCCCTGATTTATAGTTATGCTGATTTTTTTTAATGTAAGTACACCTCTGATTTTTACCTTGAAGCAGTCTAACAACTGAGTCACATCATTTCTGAGAATTTAACAATCAGCTCTCACAGTGGTCCTAGCCAGCTCTAGGATCCCACCACAACTCATCAGGATGTGACCTTAGGCGAAATGCTATGCAATTGCCCAACATCCTAAACTATATACACAGATGAATGGAATTACATGAATGAACAGTAAAGAAGCAACTAGGAATACCTTGGGGGAAAAGAATAAGATTAATTGATGGTCCTGGCTCAGCTGTTAGGACCAAAAGGCACCATGAGAGAATGTGTGGGCAGAATGTACAGGCTGGTTTAGTAAGATTCCATGATGTAACAGGGGAATAGTACAGGAAACATGAAAATTTCTTGAAGAAAGATGGAACTCAAAGAGAACCTCCTTATTTACCAGCCAACAGAGAATTCCCCACAATTAATGTATCTTTACTATCATCATTTCTTTTTTTTACAAATGTTCAGGGTCTACTTTAAGCCTTAGACGGCAGATCATTAACGCGTAAAGTTGATCACATCTTAAGCAGAATGAAAACAGAGATACCAAATGTAAGAAGCTCAACTGAGACAGTGTCCATCACCAATGCAAAAAGTAGAGCATAAATGACAACAGTAATGATACAAACTGCCTTCTGGAAATCATGTTTATAGTGGTGTAAGTATTCCTTAAACTCAGGAAATGGGTCTAAAAAATAGCTTGTGAAGTTCAATATTTTAATAAGTGAGACTGTATATTAACTTACACATACACTTGCATATATATCACTCTCCCCTTCTACCCATAGCCAACATCATATGGAACCCAACACTTTGGTAAATAATGGATAATCAATCTGCCTAAGTTTACCAAGCATGTACACTGCAGCAAAGCAGCCTAGAATTACAGCTCATTATATTACCATATTACTAAGTTTTCTAAGCAGAGAAAATGTTTCTATCTGTAGATCAACTTCCTAAGGCTACTGGTATTAACAATATCCATCCAGAATTTTGACTTGAAGAAGAGATCTAATTAGAGAAATATGATAATATAACAAAGACCAATGATTTCTAATTCTCAGATAAACAATAAAAAATTAACTTACACTATAATACATGTAAGGTAAAACAGGAAATTAACATTGATAAGATAAATTCAATGATAATATGATAATAAATGTTATTACAAGAAGTATTTTAAATATTAAAATATATCCAGTGACAATTACTCCTTGAAGTCCTAAGGTAATGAAAGTAGAGCAGTTTACACATGGGGTTAATACAGAGTTCTCAGCAAACATCACAGGATAGAAAACAAAGAAAAGATAAATAGATAAAGTTGGTATACTGAAATGTGGTCTGTACTTACCTCTATTAAATGTATAGGAGGTTGCTTCTTGGCCTTTTGGCTAAGATCAAGCATAGAGTAGAGGGGAAAAAATGGCACCTGTGTCCAATGCTAACTCTTCCGAGAATGTCATTTTGCTGTAAACTATATTCTTTATAATAAAGAAAAACACATTTCACTACCCAGAGTGACAGTTTTAAGTATCACAATGAATAGAATTATAGAATGGTCTAGTTTTATAACTAGAGTTCTCAAAGACAATACATGCAATCAATTTTATTGCTTTTTCTTGTGGTTTGCAGTAATTGGAGAAAACTGCTTCAGTAATAATACAAGACAAAAATAAGAGAAGGACTAACAACATAGGACTTTGCTATTAGCATGGTGACTTTTACTCAAAAGAATTAAGGTCTATCAGTAGACTCATATGTAAGACTTTTTTTAGCAAAGGAACATTTTTTACCCAATGAAAACAGGGACCCTCTAGAGTTATGGTCTTATTTCAGCAGAGGAAAGCAAAGATTCTCAAAGTATACACTACACCACATAGAGGTCTTTCTTAATGCCTAAATCCTCTCAATTTAGTCTTGCAGAAGAGTGAGATTCTATCACACCCACCCGTGGCCAAGAAGCACTTTTTGGAGTATTACAATATTCTGCAACATTGACTGTCTATTCATCCTGAATCTGGCTATGCTATGTGCAAAGGCACATTTCCTTTATTTATTTGGATTCCACTCGTCATTAATTTCATTCAGTATGGAGGCTTCTGACAAAGTCAGTTAGTGTCATATGTTAGCAATTTCAGAAAGAGAGACAAATAGACACACCCCTAATCTTGGCCACCAGTTTCTATCTTGGATCCGATTCACATTTTGTTTTTTGCAATGACACAGATAGTAACAAAAAAGGAGTATGTTCTGCGCTTACTTTCTCTTGAGTAGAAGACTGAGAATGGCATGACCTAGTGTGTTCCATTTATTTTGAACTATTTATCACACCATAGCAGGTCAAATAATGACTTGTTTATGAATAGAAAGAAAGTGAAAGTTACGTTTGTAGCTGATATGCTAGTTCTAGTGACCAATCAATACCTTATCCCTGCCTAATGATGTAGATTATTTTTTATGAAAACACAAAGGGGGAAAACTAGAAAACTAATCACTTTATGTAAAGACACAAAGAGGGAAAACTAGAAAAATAAATAAACTCATATAATTTCGCTGATTATACAAACTTAAATTCCAATGGATGATCTTCTTGTTAGTCAAGAACACATCTTATGTGTTCCATTATGAAATGGGGTAAAAATAATTATTACATTTGTTTTACTAAAATGTAACAGAGTATTGATAAATGATGAACAATTCCTTCCCTTGTCTGATTATACACTTCTGATTATATACTTTATTTCACGGGATTGTATAACTTCTGAAAATAGTTTTCTGAAATGAAACTAATTTTCATTCTCAAATTGCTATAAATGGAATAGTATTACATGTTCAGATATTCCTGACTTTGGGACATATTCCACTGTTGTTTTGTTATGAACCACACATCTCTGTTTTGAAACAGTTTTAAAAGTCTGCTTAAATATATTTCTCAAATACTATGCCATACAGAAAGGGGAACATTCTCAACTGGAATTATGGTATAGTAATACTAAGGGATACTAATATATTCCACTCAATATAAACCAGAATATTTCCAAATTATAATAGTTAGATAATTAGGATATTATTGGGTAGAGCTAACCAAAGGTAAAAAGGGAGAATACCATAAAAGGTGAAAGCAACAGATATTTAACTCTAAATGGACTGCATGGACGAGCCAAGGGTTAAAATTATGTGCTTGACTATGAAAATTAAGGTATCCCCTGAACCCAGAGACAAACTCAGGTCTTGTTGTGCCTTAAGTTTATACAATTTTGGAAACCCATTAAAAAAGAACAAAATTTATCAATATGAAATTATTTATAAAAGTGCATCTTTGTTTAGAATAAAGTTTCAACACATAATCAATATTAAAAAGCTGATGAATAACATGAAAATAAAAATGCAGAAAATAATATTAATTCTCTGACACACTTCAAAAATAATCCCTTCTCCTTTTTCGCTGCAAACTTTTTGATTGCCTCTTTACATGACAGTAATTTCATACTATTTTCTCTAGAGAGAATCATCTAGAGGCAGATAATTCTGTCTGTCCTCTAATGGCTAATAGGCATTTTTTCTAGTGATAGTTCAGAAATGTTTTATTCAACTTCACAAATCATAAATGATAGTAGCTTATAACTTCTTATAACATAAGGGTGATAGGAAGGTTAGAATAGTAAATTTGGGCACAAAAATGTGGATGAATTTTGCATAGAGTTGGCTTCTGGCTTCAGATTATTTCTTCTACCTCTCATATCCTTCCAGTGTTGGGCACCAGAGAACACATTCCTATCACAACAGAACCTTGACTTGGCCCAGCACGTTCCTGCCACAATGCCCAAGACACTGGTACAGTGGACAGTATGAATATTCTTGGAAACAATCCATACCACAAAACAGCTAGTAATAACACAAACATGTATCCCACTGAATCCAAAATACATGGATCTCCCACCTAACTTACCCTTTGCTAAATTCCACAATACCTGCCACCACTGGAAGAAAAAAAAATTACAAATAAGGAAACTAGGGTGAAAAGACACAAGGACCAGTTGTGATGAAAATGTATTTTTTTTTTTTTTTACAAATTTTCCAAATCCATGTAACCATGTAAACACATTGCTAGTTACGAAAGAATGTGCATCTTGTGTGATCTAAATTTTATACACTTTGGATGGCCACTGACTATTTCTGAGGAGAAAAATACAAAACGATTATACAGGATTAGATATAAGATTACAGAAGAGGTTGGGAAAAACAAGGGACCCTAAAGCCTAAATTTTGTCAGCTTCTAGGCAAACCTGCCATCACGAACCAAACTTTTCCGCCACCCCTCCACCTGTCTCTCCCCCATACCCACAGTGATCTGAATATCCTACCTCTCTGTTGTACCAAGAGGTTATCTCCCATTTTCAGATGTAAGTATCTCATTTGCTAAAGCTAAATGATTTAAGGTAAAAAGGGAAAAGCACCCAGAAAGCTGAAAGCAACAGATGTTTAACTCTGAATAGTCTGCATGAATGAGTCAGAGGTCTTGCTTTTCCTGTGTATTTCCACTTGGTCTTTCTGTCTACAACGTGCTTTTAGCCAATGCCCCTTCATGCCTTTTTCTGGACACTTTTCCTGATGGCTTTTCATGCTGAAGGGCACTTCCAAGTACTGTGTCATGGCACGAAAATTTCATCCTATATTATGCCTTGAATAGTCACTTGAAGTTAGCAATCATTTTCCACAGATCTACAGTATATTGATAATTTAACATCTGGATATGTATTTTTTTTTAATTTCATTGACATAAATGAGTCTCATCCAGGCATCAAGTCCTGCCTATTCTGCATTCTCAGTGTCTCCCACATCTGTCTTTTCCATCCATTCTGCTATTTCTATTCTTGTCTAGGAGCACTTCACTTCACATATGGATTAATGTAACTGTCTCCAAACTGTATTTCCTGTTCCCAAGCTCCAAGTACTCTAATCTATCCCACATGCAGCCTTAAGCTTTATCTTCCCACGACAAAAATTAATTTTCACACTTCATCCCCATGTTAATAAAAGCAATCCTGAAATTCTCTTCACTGTCTACAGATCACCTTCCTTAGACTGACATTCAAGGGCTCTGGGCCAGTTCCACAGTCTCCTCGACCATTAGCACACAAAAATAAATTCCCATTTTCAAATGTTCATAAAATTTACTGTCTTGTGTCTGCAAGCTATTCCATTTAATGTTGCAAATTTGTAATAATACAATGCTCTTTGCTGAAAAACGATTGCTTTCTGATGCATGCCTGAGTACCTATTACTCAATAAAAGATTTAATTTCCAAATTGCCAGTTTCTGCAGTTTTCTTTTTTTGTCTAAAAATCCAACAAAAGTGAGCACTTATGAGGGCCCTGTTGAGTAATATCAACTCGATGGGCAGAAATGTATTTGCATTATTCATATTTACAAAGATGTGAGTAATATAAATATTTCTTACACAGGGAGAACACTCCAGTGTGACCACTTACATCTGAATGGTCTGGGAATTGTCCTTCTCAGCATTTATCAACCATGTCCTTATTTTATTCTATTAGGGGAGAAGGAAGAGCAATGCTAGACTGATCAATGTGCTAGTGAATCTTATGGCTATATTTTAGTATGACCTATATTAAAGGAGTTAGGCAAACGTAAGAGAAATTTACTACTCATGGGATAATGGCTCACTGTAGCATCACAGTGCCCCAAACATGGCATATTCTTGCTTTATTTATGCCCCGATGCTTGGCTGATAGTCTTTCTCATATTTTGCCTTACTTTTGAAAGCACAGATTTTCTTGCCTTATTGATCTCTTTATACCCTTATCATTTTTCCCTGAGTTATTTGCCATGATGACAGCAGTGTGTCACGAGGCTGATTTAACATTATCACCCAAGTATGCAGCACTGAGCTCAGAGTGGAATATTTTAAGGTTGAAACATGTAACACATCTGTCAGGCAGTGATACAAATACAATCTCTTGTCAGAACTAATGAATGAAGTAATTTGAAGTATGGATAAATAGCCAGAAAATGGAAGATGCTAGAAACTATTTTTCACCAAAGAGCATTTCACAGTAATTTAAATTATTTGGAGAAGAATGATGTTCCCTTTTTTTTTTTTTTTTGGTTCTAACTCACTTATTTTTACAAAAAGACCTTGGTGGTTATTTTTAGAGAAAGTGCAGTAAGAAGCAGACAGCTATGTGCATGGTAATGAGAAAGTTGGTGGGCCTTTGACTGTGGCCTATCTTATGGGATAGATGTATTTTCCAACAAATATTTTCTAAAACTTGTTAACCAGGCGGTTTCCCTTTACTTGATTACAGTTTAAGACTTGTTTTTGTTTTTTGCACAAACTTCATTATCGAATGTGATCAGGCATAAGAATAAACACAGAAACTGCAGGGATCATTCAACAGTGATTAGAAATGGATGCAGGTTACCTGTCAATAATGCTTTATCATAAACCTTAAAAGACTCCTGCACAAGGAGAAAATGACATCCCAAAACTGATTGTTTTTACTAAGTGTGTTTAAGCACATTCCGAAAGGAGAAAGAGAGTGGAAGCATAGATGTGTCCATGTGTAATTTGAGAAGCAGGGAGAGACCAGCAGCCAGTAAGGGAAAAGGTTAAGCAAAAGGAAGAAAAAGAGAGTAAGGACCACATCCGTGATGCAGCCATTGATTTTCCTACAGAAAAGGAAGTTCCCAATTTCACACAGGATCTACTCAGTTATTTATAACCTTGATACAACATTTTAAGCAGTGATTGAGTTCTGTGGATGGCCCTTGTACATTCAATTTTCTTCATCTAGAAACAGAAATGGAAAGCCAGCACTGAGGATCCAAGAGGAAAATGACCTCCTAAGTATATGTGGGTGAAATTTATTACTAATCTTACTTAACCCTACATATACCTAGAATCCTACTACACCATTGTTTATCCTACCATGTTTGATATTCTCTTACGACACCAATGTAACTATTAAATAAAACTAGAATTATATTTCTAAATATTTGAGTTATTAAATTCTTATTAGTATATACATACACATCATAGTCTGGTATTCCTATCAAAACTATACTGCACTTCTCCTGGCTTTTCCGCTGCAACTCTTTTTCTTATGTGAGAAGAGAAATAATGTTAATTTTCAAACAGGGCCACCTACTCCTCCTTTCAGTGCCATCTATCCTAATAGTGGTATTTAAGCATGCTCTGAAAAAGCCATTTGAAAATGAGCCTCCTGATTCCTGCTGTTGCTGTATATGAAATGCCCTCCTACTGGTTCTTCGGTAGCCAGACTTATTCATCCTGAAGGCGGGATTCAGATTTCACCTCCTCTGAGAAACCTTTACCATAGACAAATTTTTCTCCTCCCTGCTTAAGGTTCTAGGGGACATTTTTTTGCATGTCCCTGCTGGTGATAAATATTTTGGCCGTCAGTGGATATTTCTACCCCGGGCATGCTGAAGAGTTGAGTTCAGGCCACACAGTCAACCACACCGCTGATTCTCAGCACTTACATATACATACTTGGAACAAAATCTTTCAGGTGGCACTTAATGAATCTTTTGCTGGAAGGTGAATTTTACCATAAAAGTCTAGTCAACAATAATTATTGTTGGGAGATTCAGGGATAATTTATCAACCTAACCCCCAATTATATTATTAGTGGCTTATGGAAATGTATTTGTTCATCGTTGGCCAGGGAGAACACACCCGCCCATTTCAAGCATAGTCATACATGGCTGTCAAAACTGAAGAAGAACATAAGCTCCTTATTTTTGGTCTCACTATATATGTACAAAGTGAATTTTGCCTGTTACAGAAATATAGGGGCTAAGAGAACTCGTGAGATTTTTGCAACACATGTTAAGTAAGTGTCTTTATTACAAACTGACTAAATACACATTTGAATTTTAAAACTATTTGACTATCAACATTGACTTTTTCAAAAATCTTGATTTAAATAAGTTCACATCATTGCTACAATGCAGTTTTTCAACTATTTTAGTGAATGACTTATTTTATTCACACGCTTTGCTAGACATGGGGTGTTCCTATGAGTTTCTTTCTGCTTCACATCAGTTTTGTATACGTGTTTGAAACAAAACTCCAGTCAATTCAGTTGCTATTTGTGAGTGGTGATGGAAAAGATCCATTCTTTGCGGGAAAAGAAATGTATTTGTAGCAAATAGCTACCAACTTTAGTAGAGAAAATTATTTGCACACTGAACAGGGAAACTGCCAAAGCGAAGAACAGAGCATCTGCTGTGGACAAGGGTATAATTATCTTGCTCATCCAAACACCGTTGGACATAAAATTTTCACTCACTCTCTCTCTGGCAAGACACTCTGCTCAGACTTTTAACACAACATTATTAGCAAATAATAACTAGTTTGGAAGTCCTGTCAATAAAACAGTATGTCTTTTGGGCCATTTCCTGAAAAATGGAAAACAGGCTCTAATCTGATAAAATCATGAACGATTTTAGTGCCAAAATGATCAAAAACATCATTTCTGTCTTGTCTTAACATGTCAGATATCTTCACACCTTGTTTGCTATAGACTTGAGGATTTGTCAAAGGAGGAATATCTATCTTTCTGATTCCAGATTACAAGTTAATGTATGTTTCTAAAAACGATTTTCTGATTTGTAATGTTTTCTTTACCCAGGTGAGATTACCATGACTTTTATGCCACCTTACCTTCATTTAGAATGAAATATGAGTAGATCTTTCTGTGAGGCCAGATGAATGACAGGAAAGAAATCTGTTTATGATGAACAGATATCAATTATCAAAGGGATAGCTGCTCTTCTGATTTTGCTGTTGCCACTTCTATCTTTTCTCTGGGGATTTCAACCTGAGATGGGCAAGAGACTTGAGTTTACTCATAAAACCACCAAAAAAAAAAGTGGTCGAATTTCCTTTTTTAATTGCTTACATGTAGTTGTGTTCTTTCTCCATTTTACTTTTTTTTTTTTTTTTTGAAGAAAGGGATAGGAATCATAAAATCATTTCCAGTAAATGTCCTTAATAGGCAACTTGCTAAAATATCACCGTGCCCTGATCCTTCCTAAAACCTTCCAAAAGCTATCAGCAACAGCTGACAAGAACTGGCTAACTTGAAATTGTATGTTCTCTCCTGTCAACACCAGACCACACACATAGCATTGAAAAACACCCAGTGAACACCATAATTCTTAAACAGAGGGATCACCATGTTCCACTTTCTTGCACTTAAAAAGTAACATGTCCTTTTTATTGAGAATTTAAAATCCTTTACCACCCTTTGAAGTTTTAGATTTAAAATTTTATTCTTTGGTATCTGAAGGAAGAGGACATCAGATATTAATGGCAATAAAACAAGCAGAAATGACAACTTCCCCCAAGGTTGGTGGTACCAGACACTGGCGCAGATTCATCCATCTGGGTGTCTCAAGGACATATTCCCACATGAGGATCTAAGAAGGAAAGTGTCACAGAACTAACAGATGGGCTTCCCTTGCCTAGACTAGCCTAATGGAGCTTTTAGGTAATTTACATACTAGCTGTCAGTAACACAGGTGTGTGTCAAAACTTGAGAGAAACTAAAAGAAACCTTACATAGGGTATAGTTTTATGGTTGATTCATGCTTACCTTTATTGTGAATGCTAATAAGTGATATTTGTTAGAAGGCCAGCAGTTCAGTGGTGGCACTTTCTTTTTCCTTCTAAGTGACAGGCTGCAGGCAGTTTAGTGTATGGTCAAGTCAGAATAATTTCATTCCAATAAAAGGTTAATACTGAAGTCTTGCTCTTTTTATTAGTGAATTATATCCAAAATAGTATTCACATGCCTTCACTTTTTATTAAATATGTTGGATCTGTTCTAGTCTTATGGTCAAAGACTTGAATGTTGAAATGTTGAGAGCTACCAGGCTCTAGTACAATCTCACTATCTGAAATAAAGAAACAGTGGTTGCCAAAACCAATGTGAACATTCCCATGGCTCATCAAATTCTGGAAAGTTTCAGCTTTCCCTTAATCCAATCATAGACCCATGACAGTGCACAGTATACTGAAGTAATTAAAAAAATCAATTAATTTAAGTAGCATCACATTATGTGTTGCATATTGCAACTTGCTCCTTGACCTTGATCACATAAATTCTCTGCCAGTTTGGTAGACAGGCACATTGATGCTCCAAATAAACTGCATCTTCCATAACTCACAACCTAATCTGGTGTACTCTCACATTAGTTCTGGGTTTAGCCATCGATTTGCTGCAACCAAAAGAGAGTCACAAGTATGATCCAAGGACAGGTTGGATAAGCACTTCCACACATTGGTGCTTATTATCTTGGGATGCTCCCAAGAGAATAACTAAGCAGTTTAGAACCCAACTACTCAGCCTTTTGGAACCCATCCACTATGCTGTAAGGAAATAATCCCAACAACATAATTTCCTGATGTCGATTTACTCAGACAAGCTCTGGGGACTTAACGCAAGGAACACGATGTGTTGAGTTAGGGCTGAAACATATGTCATTGCAGGCCCAGGATATCCTGCTAGAGAGGGAGGCCACATGGAGAGACTCTGAAGGATGAGATAATACGTGAAAAAAGAGTCCAGGTAGAGAAATACTGAAGTGCCCCAACTGAGGTGTCCCAGCCAAACTCTTCAATGACTGGAGTAACCCCAATTAGTACCATGTGGAGCAGAGGCCTGCTATGTCCACGCAAAGAATCACTAGAAAAAATACATTGTTACTGTTTTTAGCTATTTTGTTATCTATTGCTACTTGTTATGCAGAAAATGATAACTGAGATAGTCATTTTTAAAAATGAAACTTATTTCTGAGATTCTGATGGACAACTAACTTGCGGTGTGACATTTAATCTGACAGAGGCTGTTTTCTCATCTATATTATGAACAAGTTGAATTAGATGGTCTCAGAGGTTCCTTCCAACTCTGATAGCCTATGGCATTCTATACCAGGATTAAAACAAAGGGTGCAAGCATCCTGACTGCAACAGCAGACTAATTATACAACATCACATCCTTAAAAGAAAGGGATTTTAAGCTGGCAGCCTTGGCCTAATGTAAATTCACCAGATAACAAAATATCATTTGTGAAAAAGTCTTGTAGCTCAGACTCATCACAGCTGATCATTTTGATATCGAATCTTCAACTCTGTATATTCTGAAAAAAAATTATTTGGTACAGTGATTACGCAATATAATAGTGTGGATATGTCCCCAAAAAGTTGGGGTCTGATGCTGTAAGGTTATTTTATGATTTAGAAAGAAAATATATAAAAAAAATAGTATATCATAATAACAATCGGGAGTCAGAAATCTGTGCCTATGACATATAAACCCCCTAAAATTACAGGGTAATTTAAAGACCATCATCAAATGGCTATTCTGCGCCAATTAAGTACAAAGAATAGGTCATAATTTTTCTTGACCCTTAGAGAAACTTTTTCCTAAACCATCACTTTTATACTGCTTATGGTACGTCATACACTGTTCCAAATATTTTACAGATGATGAAATTGAGGCACAGAGAGATTAAGTGCTTAATCAAAAACTTAAGTCAAAAGATATCTGTGATTCTGATGCACATTAAACAGAAATATTTTATTTACATAATTTTCCTAATTTCAAATGACTTTGAAAATTGAGTAAATTAAGACTGCTCTCCTCTGAGTTCCATAGTGTCTCTTAAGGATATTAATATTTATTCACTAATTTCATTTTCATTAACTTGTGAATTATACTATTATTAGGCAAGTTAGAATATTTATGCACAAAATTATTCTAACAGCATAACTTCATGATATTGATTTATTCAGATAAGCTTTGGGGATAATCATTTGCATTCACTATAAAATAGACTGTGCTAATAGTTAGGACAGAAACATGCGCCATTTCAGCCACAGAAGCAAGTGCGATGCTCAACCCTAACTCAATCATCTGTTAGACGGATGAGGGAGAAAGATGTAGAAACATTTAAGTACCTGGCTAAATTGTTAGACCCTGAACACAGCTTTCTATATTAAGATTATTTGACTCTACATAATTTAATCACATTGCACTTATTATATAATACGCATATTTAAATCAAATTATAAGCATATTGTAGCTGCCTTGACTAAGATTTTTGACTACGTATATTTTAACCAAATTATAATGAGTATGTTGATAAGAAAGATCACCCTTAATATTCAGCCACAGAATGCAGTGGTAAGAAATGGGGACTCGGAAATTGGCTGCCAAGGTCATCTACACACACCTCAGTCACTGGTCAGATGACCTTGAGAGAAGTTATTTAACTTCTCTGTGCCTCAGTTTCCATGTTTGAAAACTGAGGATAATGATAGTACCAACCTTCTTAGATAGTTGTGATCATTGAGTGAACTGAGCAGATGTTAATCCACTTTAGAATAGTTCCTGGTAGTGAGCAAGTCCGCAGTAATTCTTGGTCATTGTTATCATTTGTATCATTCTTGTATTTTAATTTATCACTGAACTGCATTGGAATGTACATTGATTCTACAAAATGTACTTTCTGTAGCTTCTGCATCATGTCAGAGCTTCAACCTGAAGACCTATCTGTACGAAGATCAGCATGCATCTAAGTTTCATGAATATGAGCTTGAAATAGTAATGTAATTCAAAAGGTTAAGGTCATTTCTTCCTTGGCAAAAGAAACCTGGATATTGGTAAATGACTGTGATACAGACAGCAAGTTTGATTTTTAAATGTAAAAATTCTGCCTATTTTAACTATTGTTTTACATACTTACCAATTTCAAAGGAGTAGAATAATATTTTGCTATTTCTAACTGAAAGTAGTCAACAAGGACTAAAAAATTTTAATGAAAAATATTATTAAACTATAAATGTATGTCTGTGTGTGTATGTGCATATAAACCTGTATTTAAAAAAAAAAACAGTTCACGGCTTAGCTCAGGGTTATAAAAAACAGTTTCAACGTTAAGCACTGTCTTGGCTCATGATATGTGCATTATAAATATTTGCTGAAATATTGAATCACAAGGCAAAGGAGTAGAACTTAACAAATTGTGCAAAAAATGTTTGGCTTGATTATTCAGGGGAGTTGTGATGTGGTTTAATGAGCCAGACCACCTTTCAGCCAGACATAGAAATGGGCTTGGATTGTCATTTAGGGAGTTGTAGCAGTTTGAAATAAATGCATTGCTCTGTGTCAGTTTTTAAAATTACACTCATAGCTTTTAGTACAGATTTCATTTTTAATAATCTGCTTAAAAATCACTAAAAGTATCACCCACCATGTAATTTGTTTCTTTCACACTGATGGCACTCCTACTGTTTGAAACTAATTGCTTTTTTACATTATCTTAAGGTCAGTCTCAACAGAATGAATTTGGAGATAGCACAACTGTGAGCCACAACTGTTTAACACATCAAGAGCAGATCTCGATGCTGAATGAACGTCTCCTTCAGAATTGCACCGAAGATATCTACTTTAATTTGCCTCTAGGCAAACATCACAATAACTGACAGTATAACTGTAAGGTTTGCTAAACACAGTCTGGGTGTTTATTTGCATCTCTCTGGAAGACAGTCCAGAAACTACGTTAGTTTTTTAAAACGTAACAGTTAGGATATGCAGCAGGGAAAAAAGTCAAGTCTGGGTTCATTTTGGATTTTTGTGAGGACGTAGAAGTACTGTTTTAATCTATCCAATCCAATACACCTCTTACGAGAAAGCAAATACATTCAAAAGTTGCATAGCCTCTCCACCTTTCCCGAATAATGGCAAATCGTACAACCATAAACAACCAAATACATTTTCTAAATTAATCCCTAGGTCACTAAGTACACCTTAGTGAATTTTCCCCCATGTTGTAGGTAAGAAATGAAGCAGATAATTTAACAATAGCTGTAAAATTTACAAATTGAGGGAACAAGATACAGTTAAACAAGTTTGTAAGTATATGTGTGTGTCCCATTCACCTGATTAGCAAACATTATCTCCTTCGCACCTTCCAAAGATACAGTACAACCACATATGTGGCAAATGGCATTACAGAATGCCAAAAATCAATAATGTCCACTATGAAAATAACTTACCCTGATTTGCCACAAAACCAGTAATATATGGACAAGAATATTTACGAATTCAGAAGTACTGGTGGAAAAAATATCTCAGAGGCACACAAAATAAAGAATTCTTAAAAGCATGACCTGACAAATAAATTTTCTTTGAATTTTTTAAACATGGGCACAGGATTACAGACAAGTCTGGAAGTTGGCATTCAAAAGCATAAACATGGTTAAACTATGTGCAGTATCTGTTTTCTCAGAAAAAATTTTGATTCTCTTGGATTCTTAGAACATGAAAGATGCCAAGTAACTTATTCATGAACAACACCTGACCTTCTCATTAATATCTAACTCTCTTTTGAGAAGAACTTTTGAAAATCTATGAAAACTTGGGTTTGGATCCTAGAAGTAAAACACATTCTAAAAACATAAACCCTAGGCAAGAAGTGACTAAGCACTGTCATATATCCATGGTTATTGTGGCTTTTAACTCTAGATAAATGTTTTCTTCCATTCCTAGTTTTATTACCATTCATTATAATTCAGAAAGGGTGAAAGGGCAGTCTGGCTTTATATTCTTTCCACAGTTAAATTCCTATGCAAGACTATATTATTTGACAACTTTTAAAGTCACATATTTGTTGCTATATTTTTGGTAGGTACTTTGTCACCAGAGGTATTGGGAGAAAAGAGAAAACCAATGTATTCAGTTTGCAAGTACTTTGCCATCTTCAGAACTGACCTATTTGTAACCCAACACTCATGTCTCTGTTAATGAGACAAATTGAAGATTTATCACTCAAGGCTGACGTGCTAACTCATCACCATTATACTCCCTAGGGCATTGTCGCAGGGGGTTTCACTGGAGAGCCCAGAGCTACCTAGGAAGTGATATTTTTCCTGAAAGTAGCTGGTGGGAAAAAAAAAAAAACGAGCTCACCACTCTGTAAGCAGTGTTTAAATTAACTGGAAATGCTGCAGAAATACAGCCTATAAACTCTCAGCTAAAATATGCTCTTCACTCATTGATATAAGTTGGACCTAACAGAGACCTATTTAGATATTACTATTTAGATAGTAAGCTGTACCTATTACACATCTCTTAACCAGCAAAAAGAAAATAGTATCAAAATAAAAACAGAATCATAAGATTTAAGCAAGCATTTAATGTGTTCCCACTTCATTTTATAAATGGGAAAAAGACGAGTAAATCACAGTCCCAAAAACAAACAGCACAGCCAGAACCCTACATCAGTGTCCTCGATGTGGTTCATGGGTTGGTGCCACTGGGCAAACTGCGACCTGTCTGCAGTAAGATCAGTTATACAAATTGAGAGTAAGGACTCAAAACCTTTATGTGGTTTGACACTATAATGTCATCCAAGTGTCTGATTTCATTTTAGCTTGCAAGAAGTTGGAAATAAAAATTCAATCTTAATCTTCGATGTCTGAGAAGCACTGCTGGAAATCAGCCTTCTTGGGCCCAGGATACTGATGACTCTACAACATATTCACGTTCTTTACTCTCATCCAATCTATGATGATACTGCGTAATCCACTTAAGAAGAATGTTGATATCATAACATAAAGTCATTCAGATTTCTATTACCGGAAGTTTCCTATGGGAGAAGAAATAATTCACCAGGCAGTTTCGGAATTACATGGCACTGTCTGTCTTGGGGACAGATTTGTATACTTTTAAAAATATGTTGGCTTGTTTATTATTTTCACAGATTAGAAGCAGGAGTAAGGAATTTCTTTTTTATTAATAGAAATCTTTAATCTCATGTCTGCAATCACTTTTTAATAATGACAGAAAAGAAGGAAAAATTATTGTTTTCTCCAAATTTAATTGTGATTTATTGTTCCATCTACTTCACTATCATCTTTTCAGAGTTTCCAACAGTTCAACAGCCCTGAAATGTCCTTTCAGAAATCCCATTGCTTCTTCCAGTCTGATCTTCCTTGTGATTGGGCCTAAAGTTGGAGGGGCCGTTCTTACATGTTCTAGATTGGCTTTTCCCCAGCTCATCTTCCCAGGTGGATAGGAAGATGGTAACATTAGCTATGCAAGCGGCTCTAACTCTTCCTAGAGCCAAATCTGGTTTGGACACTCTACAGTATTCCACATCTCAACTTAAAGTGGCGTAAGGTGCTTCTCATGTTTGATCTAAGCAAACACCTTAAATGAAACCAAGAAATACATCCATCTAGAGTATACATAGTTTTTTCCTTTTGACTTCTCCGCCTGAACCCTAGCTTAGGTGTGGCCAAGCATTTTCCTGCCAGGATACGAAAATATATTTAATATATACTCAAGTCTTGAAG
This sequence comes from Cacajao melanocephalus, assembly GCA_963573385.1. Taxonomy (NCBI): domain Eukaryota; kingdom Metazoa; phylum Chordata; class Mammalia; order Primates; family Pitheciidae; genus Cacajao; species Cacajao melanocephalus. Next base: position 38,178 of record CAUYLG010069377.1, on the reverse strand, counting down.
AACTACAGAAAAGTAGAAGATGAATACTTTTTTATGCTTGCGTTTTTATTGCGTTTTAATTTCTAACTTTGTTACTCTTTTATTTGGCTTGAGAACAGGTCTTATCTGATTCATTTATAACCAGCAGATCAGCCCTGCCTCCCATGTACTATTTTACCTTAAATCATTCTATGATCTTCTTATACTTTTTTTTTTAATTGCTGCAGGGCCTTATACAAGGTTAAGGGCTCAGTAAATAAAGTATAAACAGAAGATAACTATTGTATACGATCAGTGTGCTTTTTGTCTCCCACTGCTTAGAACTGCTGAGTTACTTGTGTCAATAAACTCCAGTTTATCATCCTAGCCCTCAATTTGAATTCTTCTTTATCAATCCAGCTTGAATGTTATATTATGTAAAGTTTTGTGCCACAGAATGCAAACACTGTACAGAATATCATTCCTCCCCTTGAAAACTGTAAATTTTAATACCAGTTCTATATATCAATAAAATGCTGCATTTTGGAGTCAAGAAAGAAGAGGTCTTCAAAATCATCAGATCTTTGACCAGTTATACTTCTAATCAAGAATACGTTTTAAACAAATGGGGAAATATTTCTAAGATATCTCTGCAAAAATTGATAGAGCTTACTCATTGCCATCATTATTAGAAAATAAAGAAAGTCAAAGTACATTTCATAACTACTAGGTAATTTTACTCACATTTTTGGTTTCTGATGATGTAAAAACCTACATGACTGCTTAATATGTTCATTCAAGAAATGTTTATTGCACACAAAATCTGCAGGGAATACAAAACTAAATACAACACAGTCCCTTAAAATATTTGGACTGATTTCTAACGTGCGAGATTGAGCTGTTCGTGCATTTGGCTTAATATCATGGTTTTGGTGGAATCTTGAATACTATCTTGAATTACTGGTTAAGATACTCTAGATACACTTTTTGTTCTTTAGAATAATGTTTCTTACCTAGGAGCCTCTTATGATCTGAAAGCCACAGCATTTACTACTTTTTCAGGCATATATCCACAAGCCTAGTTTTCGATATATTACCAAGGCTTTTTTCAACACTGTCAATGTAAAAAGTCAACACTGTAGCATAAAATAAAGAACACTGAAAGTGACAATCACCCCCATGTCTCAACAACTAACACACGCCAGCTTGGTATCTGTGCTGTTATCTAAATTACAGTATAGGCAGCTTCACTAACGTTCTTGACGTGTAAAATGCTTTACTCTGGGGCAACTTGTTCAAAGCTGTCTTTCTTTAATTTGAGGCAATTCCCCCTTTTCAATTTTGAAAAAATCATCATAGCCATGACTACAAGATAGTAAAGAATTGTAGCAGCTGTCTGAACACTGAAAATGATAAAATCTTAGCACTAAAATTTTTCTGTAAGGGGAACTTCTCTGTGTCACAAAGTTTAAATACAATTAAATTAAGTCTGGTTTTTACTTATAAGCAGAATTTGAAAGAAAGGCAGATTCCAATCTCTCATCTTCATTCAGAAGTTCCCACCTACGTCATTCTATATGTCTATGCTCCATTATGACACCAAGGTGACTAGCAGTGTTTAAATGAAGAGCCAACCTGGTATAGCTATAATTCTCCTTCTTAAAACATGTCCTAGGTTTAAGTAAGCAGTAGTCGGCAGAAGCAACATCCCTTCCTGTAGCTCTGCACCAATGAGGGCATTAAATATCTTCTCAAGATGAAAAGGTATATATTGTCCTGACACTCTTCATCCTTTTTGAGAAATGTTAGACTGAAAACGCAGAGACTAAAACTCAGGAGACCTAGATAGATTTCAAGTTTCTTTTGTAGAGGTAAACATAACAGTTTATAACTTTACTGTATTAATGATTTGATGATATTTTACTGAAACATATTTCATACATAAAATATATAACATTTTAAATAATATTAATGTGAGCTATTTTGACAATAAATGATAGATTTCCAGAAACTCTTTCTTTTTAATAGGTATGACTATTGAGAGAAAATGAGACCACTCCCAGTGAACTGGATTAAAGCCTGAATCAATATTGAATTTTGCTTCCTCTTATCCCATACGACACCAGCATTTAAAATCAAGAGCTGTTACTGTAGCTTGGTCTTCTTCTCACACATTATTTGCACTGCTTCACTAATTGAGTTTACAGCAATATTGATCATATCAAGATCTTACCCCTAAACCTTCTGTAATTTCCAACTTTACAACGAATTACCTGGATCTTTTTATCTCAGTATTCTCTTATTCTCCAAACTGAACTTCCCAGTCCATAGCTCTCCTGTTGACAATCTATCCTACACACTCAGGCAAAGGAATGGACTTATACTCCCTTGAAAGTGTCATGGAGTTCCTGGTATTTCTCATCATCATCCCTATCATTTCACCTGTTAAACTTGAAAACCTCTGTCAAGATCCATTTGGCCAATCAAGTATGATCCTTTCAACCTGTGGATCCCCACAGACAATTGGTTCTTCCATTTTCACCTATTCATTATGCCCCCTGGTTTAAGAATAAGTAAGTCCTTTTCTCAACTGATGGCAGCTTTTGTTTTGCTTGTCTTTGTTTTATATTGTGGTAGAATATACATAAAATTTGCCATGCCAGCCATTACTACATGAATAATTCAGTGGCATTAAGTACACTCACGTGATTGCATAATCACTACCACCATCCATCTCCAGAATTTTAATCCACCTGAGTTGCAACTCTTTACTCATTAAATTATACTCATTTCTCCCTCCTTCCAGGGTCTGGTAACTGCTCTTCTACTTTTTGTCTTTATCTATTTGACTACTCTAGGTATCTCATATAAGTGGAATTGTACGGGACTTGTCCTTTTGTGCCTGGCCTATTTCACTTAGCATGACGTCCTCAAGGTTCATCATATTGTAGCACGTGTCAGAATGTCTGTGGTGTCAGAGCAGTGCTTTTGAACTCAGTAGACATCCCATAAATATGCCTTGAATTGAACTCTTCATCTCAGAATGAAAAAAGGATATGTAATTGTATCAATAGGTTTATCCAGCTTTTCTCCCCAGAAGGGCTGGCAAATAGACATTTAAAAAATTCATTACCGCTCTAGCTGAATATTCTGCTTGGTGCGCCAATCTTTCTGCTTCTGCATCTACAACACCTTGATCATACTTTTGCTCCATATCTTTGAAACCTGAATTCAGTAACCTGATACATGTATGGAATGTGATCCCTACAGTTTCTTTCCCTTGACTACTCTAAAATAAAGCAAAACAAACAAACCAACCCACAGTTTTCCATAATTCTGTTGGGATCTGTGGCAAATACAATTAATTTGCTGATTTAGCCATAGTCCTTCATTCTAGTTCTCTACCTGCCTATGAGTGCTTCAGCTAGGAGTGGCCTTCTGACAATTCTAGCCAACAAGGCATAACTGAATACTGGCTGAGCAGATATTCTTGGGTAAAACAAAACAAAACTTACTTTTCTAATCAAGGTAATAGACTCAGCTGGCACACATATTTGGCTCTTGTTCCTTCCCCTTTGGTTTTATTGAAGGCTTTAACATGGGCAAAATTCAGGACACTGATGTAATCAGGCCGTGATTCTGGAAGTTCTTCAGCTATTTTGACACCATGAGGCTACAGCCAAAGTGCCTTGGATGTCTGCAATTTCTCAGCAGCGATTTATCCCTAGAGCATTTGTCTCAGCCTTCTTTTATAAAAGACAAATAAATCTCAATTTTTTTCAAGCTTTTAATATTAAATCTGCTCTTGCTTATAGCCAAGAGTCTGTATTCCTTAATCACAATTACACTGTACCTAAGTCAACAAATGGAAGAAATAGATTTTTGTTAAAATCACCTTGAAATTCAGATACTTCGCCACCATACTATTACTGATACAAGCCTGTGTTTTGAAAGCATATGTAGATGTGTGGATTTAGGCACATTTGTGTTTATATATACGTATGTGGGGCCATAGCTCTTTGAGACTCGGACTTTGTTTACTTGCTTGAAGTCATTATGCCCTGCAATTTAAGAAAGGAAGTTAAAATTTTTAGAGGCAAGAAAGGGAAGTGAGGCAGGGCTAAAGGAGAGTAGAGCTTGATAGGAAAAAGTGATTTTTCAAAGCTTCAGCCAGGAACACTGCTTAGCACTGGCAGCCTGGGAATATCAAAATTGGAAATGCTGAGAAGAGCTACAAAGTGATTCACACTCACAACAAGCATTTCCCAGATGCACGGCAGAAAACTGTAAAAAAAAACAAACACAAAAACACACAAAAACCTCCTCTTAAAGCTGAGTTCCCAGAGCCTACATTACATTCTCCCCTTTGTAAATGTCTTCTTGTGTGTAGATGCAGTATAAAAATAAGCTGATTGAGTTTTGTACTTTTAGTTTTATTCATGCCATGTAAACATTTTTTTGCATCACTTGACACTTGTATCACATGACACTCTTGGAAGACAGGGATCTTGTAAGCACTAAGAACACTATTTTACTACACAGCCATCTTTACAGCATTCCTAGACATCCTAGTCACCAACAGTTATGGTGGTCAATGACCATGTGTTCCGGCTGGAACCCTGCCAACAGGGAAGATCTGAGAAAGATCTTTGCATCTCTAATTCAGAAGAGTTTTCAAATCACACACACAAAAACCTGACGTTTGCCAAACCAAGATCTGGTTATTATCAGGTGAAAGAATATTTTATTTACTCCAATAGCTGGCACGTGATTCTAGGAGGTGTAGTCGATGAGGCATTGGTCCTTGAGACCCTCCTGATGACCAGAGAGATAAAGGGAGAGGAATTTGCCTCACTTGTATGTAGCCTCCTTCACAAAAATTGTATCCATCCTTCTCCCTAGCCAAAAAGGATCTGTAAAGACTGTTTTGGTGTTGAAGAGGTAAACCCTCCAAAAAGTGAAATTAAAGACATAACGCTACTGGCCAAAATGACAATATATATAGCACGTTAGACAGTATTTCACACCCCGCAAGAGTCGTCTGAATTGGTATGATCACTGCCTCTATTTGATGGAGAAGGAGTCTGTGACTCAGAGAGGTTGACTTATGATGCTCACATAGCCACTAAGTTGGAAAGCAGAAGTCTGCGTTCTAGATTCTCCAAATTCACTAATATCACTGAGAATATCTATGTGTATAATTTCCCAAAGGCCATAAGGAAATCTAAAAGTAATCTCTTTCACATCCTTCCTTATCACAGTTTGAACACTAGCTCATCATCAAAGCATCTCTTTTATTTATTCTGTCACTAATCGGAGGGCAAGACCCTATGGTTATGAAATCGCCTGCCTGCAGCTCACTTGTGGCTAAAACAGAGAAACGTAGCCAGGCACAGTGACACGCATCTATAGTTCCAGCTACTCAGGAGGCTGAGGCAGGAGGATTGCTTGAGCCCAGGAGTTTGAATCCAGCCTGAACCACATAGCAAGATCTCATCTCAAAATAAAATAGAAGTTCAGAACTTTGAGCTCTAAGCGGGTGGGGTGAAGAGCAAGTTGAAGAACAAGAGGAGACTAGGAAAGGATGGGAGAAGAAGGACATGTGAGAGGGAAGAATTTTGGGACATGGGTGTCTTAAGGGTTCTATCCCTCTCTTTAGGATTAAAGCTAGTCTCACTTCCCCATTCCAAACTAGCCAAGGATAGGTATTATATTGAACATGCTGACTGCTATGGTAAAACTTGGGAAAACCATTCAACATAGTAAGCATTTAAAACCAAGGCCAATTTTGGGGATAGGACCATCATAAATTAAGGCAAATTGATGTGAAATGTATGTATAGCATCTTGGAATTTTCAGGAAGAATATAATCAGTTTTTGAAACTGAATAAATTCAATCATAGACTACAGGAAACATTTTCCTAAATCATGCTATACTCTGAGCACTTAAGTAGATGTCTAAGATCATATATCCAGAAGCTTAATGAATAGGTACTTTTCATACAGCACACAATCTCCTAATCTGCCATGTCAACCTGGCAATTGTGTATATAAACATGCATTTAAAGAGCATCAGCTGGTTAACTCTAGCTGTAGTTCTCCATTTATAAAATGATTTAAAGTGCATATAGAATTCATGTTCCTAACACATATGGGGCACAGACATTTGAAAATGAATGATGCATAATTTCATTATTAAACACTCAGCAGGCTACAAAGACAACTGCATTTCATTAATAATAAATAATAAAAAATGAAAACACAGTAAAATATTACCATATCAAACACCTCTGTATTGCTATTTTTATGCAGGAAACATCTTACCTTCCCAAGAGACAAAGTCCCTGCCTGATTGTAAGTTAGGTATTTACTAAGGAAAATAAACCCTTTCAGATGAGTCAGATAAACAGAAGCCTCAACTACTGTGCCTCATTATATTTAAAAGTATTTTATTGGAAAATAATTTTAAACAGAAAGGTTGTATAAATAGTATAAAGAAAATGCAAGAAAGTACCTTTTCCCTAGATTCACCTACTGCATTTTGCCCCAATTACTTTAAAATGCTTTTTTCTGTCTAGATCTACTTGTCCATCTAACTATCTAAAATATTATTTCCTGAACTGTCCAAGAGTAAATTGGTAAATCATGTTCTTTATCCTTAACAACTTTGGTATGGGTTCTCCAGGAATAAGGATATTCACTTACATGACTGTAGTACAGTTATCAATTTGTCAATCTAACAGTGATACAATAATCAAGAATTAGTACTCCAATTTTGCCATTTAGCCGCATAATGACAATTGCATTTTTCCTTTTACCATACAGCATCGAATTACAGGACATTTAATTGTTATGCCTCTCTAGTCTCTTTAATCTGCAACATGTCTGTTTTTTCTCTGTCTTTTGTGATACTGACATTTTTTAAGAATATAGGCTTGATTTATTTAAGAATCCTCTTTAGTTTGAATTTATCTAATGTTTCGTTGTGATTAAATTCAGATTATGCATGATTCCTTGCTGGAATACATGTAGTTATTTTGCGTCCTTCTCAGAAAATCACATCCATAGGCACATAATATCCAGCTGATCCTCAGTCATGATGCTCATCAACTGGTTAAAATGTTATTGAATGTCTCCATTGTGTAGCTACAATTTTTCAGCTTGCAACTAAAAAGCAGTCTATGGAGAGATGAGAGATGCCTCAACACTATGCAAATATCTTGCTCTTCACCAAACTTCCTTCCCTAGATTTAACGTCCATTGATTGATATTTCTTTATTTTGATTTGCAATAATTCCAGCCTCCATCCATATTTACCCCATATTGTGTCTCACTATTTACGTGGGAAGCAAAGTTGGAGCAGAAAACACACTCAATAGCAACAGAGAATCTGTTACTACTTAGCAGCGATTTGATCACAGACAAGTCACTGACCTTCTCTTAATCTGAATTTTACCATTAATACCTGGAACATATTTTTGTTTTTAATTTAACCATTAAAAGAATGCCAACAATATTTTTGAGAAAGTTAAAACAATGATTTACTTAAAAACAATGGTTACTAGCTTATTGCTTTTGAAAGCGGAACATTTTATAAAAATGTAAGGGGTTATTAAATGTAAGCATCTACTTAAAGGTCTGTAGCTCTTATGACGGTGATGAAAAACGTGATAGCATCTTCCAGCGTTAAGAGTATTTTGGCTTAACTCATTTTTATCTAATGAGAATTCTGTGAGTTAGGTAGAACAGGAATTACCCCCATTTTACAGATGGGGATTTGACTGTATTTCTTATGACTGTTGACCCAGTGTTTATCCCATACTCTACATGTAGTTGTACAAATACATACACAAATTTCAGATGCACATCCATGTGAGTATTGTCAACTGACAAGCTAATATCTAATTCCAGAAGTTTGGTGTAGGTTAATACCAACGGTGGCTAGAAAAAGCTTGTAGTAGAAAATGACTAGCAATGGGGAAGAGTGGGATACTTTGAAAACTGGCTCCTGATGCTTAGCAAGAGGTTATGAGGATTTGAACAGATCATGCATTCTTCTTTACAGATCAGCTCCCAACCCAACACATGTAAAGCTAAACAGAGTCATACTGGGAGATTGAGAGGTTGCATTGCTGAAAGGGGCCAGAGAGGCAGTTTGTAAATTGAAGCAGGGTGGCCAGAACAGACTTGACTGAACTTTTGAACAAAGTCTGGAAGGAGGTGTGGCTATCTGAGGAAAGAGCATTCCCAACAGGGGACATACAGAGTGCAAAAGAGGTGAAGCAAGGCCAAATCTGGCTTTGTTTCAGCCAGCAAAGAGGCCAATGTGGCTGAAGCAGTCTGAACCAGAAAAGTAACAGGAGAGGCAATCAAAGAGGAGGCGCCTGGAAAGATCACAGAGGGCCTTAGGGACCACCATGAGGACTTAGGGGAATTTTTAAATGGGTTGGGGCACAGGAGTCACACAAGCTGACTTACATTTTAATGGAATCAGTAAAGTGGAGTTTTTGTTCTATGTGGTAAGTCCGGTTTTGCTAAATATGATACTATTAAGTGGCATCTGGGTAGCTCATCATCTACTTGTCCTTATTTTCTCCTTCTGATGTTTTTCCCTTGAATAATACAATTAACCTAATTAATTGGAGGTGTGGTGTGTGTGTGTGTGTGTGTGTACAATTTGGAATATATACTTCTTAAGCTATCTCCAGAATTCTTTAATTCTTCAATTGTACTGTATTTATAATAATTTCAAAAGGCTCATTCCTTTTCTTTAATATATTATGCTGTATTTATTTGCATATTGGTATCATATCCTGGACCATGAGTTCCTGGATGGTAGTCCCATGCAGTTTTTAATTCCCAGAATCTAAAATAGTTTGTAGGTCACAGAATGGACCTTATAAGGTTGAATGAGTGACTATATATACACAGAGATGGGCTATATTTGTCATAAGTCCACACAGTATATTACAAGTCATAGAAAAGGTTATGTTCTGCTAATAGTTTAATAAAAACACCCTGATGCTACAAAATAAAGCAAACCAGACTGCCTTGAGGATTGTTACTGAAATACATGAAATTTTAAATCACCTTTCTGGTTTTGTAAGAAAGAAAAATTCAAATGAAATATTTTACAAGGTTTACTTTTTCTGAGGTGATATTAGAATACAAAGTAACAGCAAGTTTAACACAGTCCTTTGTACATATTCACATAGAAAGACATTTTGGAAGTTTAAATTTCAACTTACGATAAAAAAATAACATGGGTCATATCCTTGGGATGCTGAGACATCGTTTCATCCCCACTGACTTTAAAATATGTAGCTTCACCTTGCGGTGTAGTTTTCACACATAAACCAGCAAAAGTTTACTCATTGTTAAAGCAATCTGTGGAAATAGTGGCTCTTTAACAAAAAGGAGAAAAAAAATTCAGCAGGGTGACTCTGACCCTGACCTCTAAAACAAAAATTATAACAGGGAGAAGATAAGTCTTTTTTTTTCTGTAGACACCATGCCATCATATAATGTGGCAGAGGGCAACTGCAGTAAAGTGACTGGCACGACCTCTTTTCGCCTGGCCCAACATAGCAGCAGATTCTGTTCTGTCACCCTTACCATCATAGATGTATCATTGTGACTGATCATATTAAGGCAATTTATATATGTGTGTGTTTGTGTGTGTGTGTGTAACATTCTTTCCACCACAGAATTATAGCTTGCAGTTTAAAATATTTTGTTTTCTGTGACTTAAAAAAAATTCCAAAGAAAAATATTAACTACAAAGCAAAGGTTTAAAGGCTTTAAGGAGGACACAGCATCAAATTATAATAAGTAGTAAATGGCGAGGTTAAATTGTATGTCATTAATGTATTCATTGACTTGGCAACTATTTTACAAATATTTATTAAATGACTCCTATATTCCAGGTACTAACATAAGAGCTTGAATACAGTGATGAAAAAAAGAAAGTCTCCTCTCACGAGTGATATTTCTCAGGTGGATGAGATAGAATAAACAAGTAACCAAAAAATAAGGTTGTTTCAGGTAGTAACATACACATATTCATTTGGTTTGTATATGTTTTATATTTATTTGGCTAGAGAGCTAACCTTTCATTTTTCTCTATGTTTTCCTTTTTGAGACAAGGACTAGCTCTGTCACCCAGGCTGGAGTGCAGGGGCATAATCTTGGCTCGCTGCAGCCTCTGCCTCCCAGGTTCAAGAGATTCTCGTGCCTCAGCCTCCCAAGTAGCTGGGACTACAGGTGTGCAACACCACGCCTAGCTAAGTTTTGTGTTTTTAGTAGAGATGGGGTTTCATCATGTTGTCCAGGCTGGACTCAAACTCCTGACCTCAAGTGATCTGCCTGCCTCAGCTTCCCAAACTGCTGGGATTACAGGCATGAGCCACCGTGCTCGGCCTCTAAGTTTTCTTATTTTAACTTTATTTATCATGGCTATAATTCCTCTATTATGTTAAAAATCAATCTCACAGTTATACTTCTCATTTAGTTGTCAGTGAGTTGCACGTCATTGATTTCCACTTCTGCAGATATTTAGTTTTACAAAAATAATCGTGCATATTCTATAAAAATATGATTATTTTTATAAAACCAAATATCGTGTTCAATTTTGTTCACCCATACTTTACAGATAAGAATGTGGAGACTGCAAAGTTGGTAAGAATATCTTTTCCCAAGGATGACCCACATCTCTCCCTCCTCCAACTCTTCCCATATGACTTACACAAATATAATGTTAGTTGTTACGTGATGTCAGATTTAAATAGCATTCAAGGAAAAGTTATATGCTTATAGCTGAGTGTATTAATAACAATAATAGCTTTTTCAATTGTGTCAGTCTTCAAAAACTCCCACCAATCAAAATCTTAATCTCTTTTCTACCATTTTTCTAATTGAACTTTTCTCAGTAAAGTCAGAGTTTCTCTCACAAATTTGATAGCTTGTTTATAATTTCTTTGATTTCCCCCCCTCGCCACTGGATTCTTAATAGTTGTTCTACCTGACTTGATCTTTTTTTTTTCAAGTTTGTCTTTCATTTCTGTCTCAAAATTTCTTCAGATGTTTCAAGAGAGAGCCTGCCTTTGTCATACTTGTATTGGACAATATTCCATTTTGACAAACCTGACACAAACAAGCAATGGGGAAAGGATTCCCTATTTAATAAATGGTGTTGGGAAAACTGGCTAGCCATATGCAGAAAACTGAAACTGGACCCCTTCCTTATATCTTACACAAAAATTAACTCCAGATGCATTAAAGATTTAAACATAAGACCTAATACCATAAAAACCCTAGAAGAAAACCTAGGCAATACCATTCAGGACACAGGCATAGGCAAGGACTTCATGACTAAAACACCAAAAGCAATGACAACAAAAGCCAAAATAGACAAGTGGGATCTAATTAAACTAAAGAGCTTCTGCACAGCAAAAGAAACTATCATTAGAGTGAACTGGCAACCAACAGAATGGGAAAACATTTTTGCAATCTACCCATCAGACAAAGAGCTAATAACCAGAATCAAGTAATTTTTTGAGCCAACATTTTATTTGTTCATTTCTGGCATTTGAAGTATTCTTTGATGACACTGTTGGCCTGAAATTCTTTACCATAGACCTTCACTGCTACACAACTGCAACCAAAAATTTTGTAGGGGTTCCCCCCTGTCGATTCCTGGTCTTTTGGTGTCATGTCGTAATTAGGTGATTTGGTGCTCAGCACAAAGGGCCTCCACCAACTTGACATACAAAGCTCATTACAGTTGAAGGTAAGCGTGCAGAGATGGGTGTGGCTTTTGCCTAAGGCTGTGACTACTTCACATATTCCCCATGGTAGCCGTCATGGATGAGGGTGGTCTTCAGCACCCCTTGGAAAGCAGTGTTAATGTCCACTAGGCTGCAGAAGCAATGCCTTCCTCCAGCTTGGCAGTGAGTTATGGGTGAAGCTCAGTTTTAAATGCCTCCTCACAATAAGGCAACTTGGCAGTGAAAGAGCCAAAGAAATTTTAACAAATGTTATGAGGCAGAGCGGTGTGATAGAAACTCAAACGGCTAATCAGGTGGTTTGGGAAATGCTTGTTTAAAGATCTTAGTAGATATTTTTACTGCAGTATTTCTCAGGACCTAAGATACGCTAATCAACCATGGGGCTCTCCAAAAAGTCTGTACATATTATATTTCATACATTTAATGGCATGTCATTTTTTTACAAATTAACTTTGATTTGGAGAGGCTTCTTATAGTTGAGGCGGAGTTTAATTGGCAGTATTTTTTTCTTAGCAGTACATTAAAGCATAGTCTATATTATAAACAAAAGCATCTTAGATTTAACGAAAAGTATTAATAGGCAGGGTCTTCCCAATTTATTTGACCATGGAGCTTTTTTTAAATCACAAAATATCTCTTTAAATATGTAGCAATATAACTTTTTTGGTAAATACTGTGTCAAAACCACATTTCCCAAATCTATTTATATCAGAACAACAACATTTTATCCTGAATTTGGAAATCCCCAAACTGTCAACAAAGGCAGAGGAGATGGGGAAAGGGGGATTCCTGCAATCTTCAATTTTCAAACCAGTTTTAAAAGTCTCCTGTAGCCTTGTTACTCACTCAAAATGGAATTTCATAAAAGCCGTGCAAACATAAATAAAACTTTATTTTTTTCACAGGAGTGGGTTTCCTAGGAGTCTTTTAAAGCCTCCTTAATCTCCATCAGCACATGTGCCGCCTATCAATCCTTACCAAAGTCATCACAAAGAAAGATTAAATCTAAATAAAGTATAGTACCACTTTCAGTAGCAGTCTCTTACTCTTCCTTCCACCCACCAGGAGCACCCCCCTTCCCTATTTCTACCCCTGTGAAGCAATTCTGGAGCTACCACTAATAAGCACTCAACCGCCCCAAAGCTGAGTCCTCAAACAGCAGAGCCTTATGAGAGAAATAAAACTAAACTACAACTTCCATTTAGTGAACAAGAATAAAGACTGCAACTACCCAAGCGGTCTGGGGATCACTGTTATTGTTTTATTTGGGGCCCACTTCCCTGGTCCCAGCCAGTGTTAATCATGACAGAGAACTTCAGAAGCCAGGAAGATACTTTTGCTAAGCATATTTATTTGAATCTCCAACTCAATGTAAAATTCAACTCCACAGATGGGAGATGCTGAATCAAGATAGCAAGTGGGAACTGCACTGCCTGGTAATCTGATCACAACGTCAGAATGTATTTAAGGATGCCAAGTTCACATACAAATTATGCCCGAGATGTTCAATGTGTCGCAAACATGCCCAACAGTTCGGTCTCAGTGATAAAACACATGATCAGGTACTTTAATGCCAGTGAGCAGGCAGCAAACATAAAGCCAGGTACAGTTCTGCAGCAGAAGAGTGGCCTTTTTTCCCCATTTTTTTCGTCATTAAGTTTATAAACTTGTCTTATCAGAGGTTGAGATGACTGTTACAGCAATCTCAAGGGTGGAATGTTTTAACAGAGAAAATAAAAAAGCCAAACTAATGGCAAAGAAGAAAAATGAGAACCCACAGCTAAGAGATATACCTGGACAATCAGAGGGGAAGAGAAGACAGTGAGAGTCAGATCGCACACTTTTATTTTTTGCTTGTTTAGCGAGAGTGCCAAACTGATTCTGCTGTTACATCCTCACTATTTTTCCTAAGGTAGGATAATTCTCCAAAAGGATTCAATTAAACAAAACTTTTAAATTTTAAAAAAATCAAGAGAGGATTCCTCTTAAATTTTCAGATCAATACTGAGGCAAACTGCCTGATGATGTATCCACATAAACGGGAGGGAGACCTCAGGTCTGCAAGTTCTTTCTGTAAGAAAATAGTAGTAACTTATCACAACAGAAAAAAAATTGGCCAGTGCACAGATTGACAGCGGTGGGCAAAGTGGTGTTTCCTCAATGCCAAATTCTCTAATTACAGTGTTCTTTACCTTGGCCTTCCTGGAAATCAAACTTGGGTTTTACATTGCAGTGATAAAAAAGATACAAATCTAAGCTCATACACCTTTATTTGGTGAGTTATTCATGCAACAAATACTTATTTTGCATCTACTATATGTCATGCACTCTTCTAAGTGCTAAAAGTCTGGCAATGAATAAAACACACAAAAGTTTATACTTTTCTGAAGCTGACATTTCTATTACAGAGAGTCAGACAACAAGCAAACCATTTATTTATCTTGAGTGAATTTAGAATATGGAGATAAATAAAGCCGATAAAGGTATATGAAAAGCTAGGGGTAAAGGGAGTGGTGATACAAATGTATTTTTTAAATACACACACACATATACATACACACAGGTGGTGTGTGTGTGTGTGTGTGTGTGTAGAAAGAGAGTTTGGTTGGGAAATTTATTTCTGATGGAGTGATATTTCATCAGAGAACTGAATAAATAAACCAAACAGATAAATGAGGGTGGGAGTGGCAGAAAAAAGGTTTGGATCCTCTTAGCCTAAGAAATAGGTAAGAGGCCAGCATTGTTAGAATGCAGTAAATTAGAAGAGAAGAAGGTAACACAGAAAAGCAGCAAGGTTGTGTGGATATTTATAAAACCTGCTTCTTTTACTTTGAACAAGAGGCAAAACTTTTGAAAGGTTTGTAGCTGAAAAACACGGCAAGAATTTATATATATTTTAAAACGTTTACTCTGGCTGCAGGGTGAAGAACAGATCATAGGGAGGTAGGGATATAAGCAAGTTTATTGGTTAAAAATGTACCGCAATACTATAGGTAGGCAATTATGTAGGTTTGGGCCAGGACTACAGAGATGAAAATGTGAGACACAGTCAAGTAAAGCTACTGATATTTGCTGATAAATTCTATGTGACAGGTGAGAAAAAAGGGGACAAAGTTTTAGCTAAATCAGTGAGAAGGTTGGAGCTACTTTTTCTTTGTAATTGTAAAGACTGAAAGTAAAGCAGGTTTGGGAGAAATAATGCTTGTTTTGAACATGTTAACTTTGTAATTCCTTCCTGACATTCAAAACGAAAATGCTAGTTTTTTTATTATACTTTAAGTTCTGGGGTACATGTGCACAATGTACAGGTTTGTTACATAGGTATACATATGCCATGGTGGTTTGAAAACGCTAGTTTTTAGTTTTTTATAAGTCTGGAGTTTAGGTGAGAAGTCAACCATAGCGATACAAAGTTGAGAATCATCGTGATATAGATGATAATTAAAGAAGTAAATATAGATATGCTTCTTAAAGAAATGAGTGACAATAAAGACAACCAGAGATCCAAGGAGTGAGAGCCAGAATCCCCCAGCATTGAAATAAAGGAAATCAAGTCAGTGAGATTCAGAACTCGTAACCGGTGAACAGTGAGGGACACGAGAGAAGAGTGTCTCACAATCCTAGTTTTAAGGAAGAAGAGTTGAGGCCAGGCACGGTGGCTCACGCCTGTAATCCCAGCACTTTGGGAGGCTGAGGCGGGCGGATCACAAGGTCAAGAGATCGAGACCATCCTGGCCAACGTGGTGAAACCCCGTCTCTACTAAAAAAATACAAAAATTAGCTGGGCACGGTGGCGCGTGCCTGTAGTCCCAGCTACTCGGGAGGCTGAGGCAAGAGAATTGCTTGAACCCGGGAGGCGGAGGTTGCAGTGAGCCGAGATCGCGCCATTGCACTCCAGCCTGGCACCTGGCGACAGAGCGAGACTCTGTCTCAAATAAAAAAAAAGAAAGAAGAGTTGATCAAGGACATCAAATGTTACCAAGAATTTAAAGTAACATGAGAAATGAGAATGGTACATTGGCTCTGGCAACATAAAGATCTTTCATGACCTTGACAAGAATCATTTTGCTGGATCAGTAGGAATGAAAACATGATTGAAGTGGCTTTAAGAGAACAGGAAGAAAGGAAGTAGACACACTGAGTAGAGATTTCTCATTTACTGAGTCTCCTTTAAAATGGGTCAGAGATTAGGCAGTCACTGAAAATGGAATGGAGCCAAGAGCTTTTTTCCTCTTAAGATGGGAAGCACTACAGCAGGTTTCTATGCTGGTAGAAATATTTGAAAAAGAAAAAAATAACTTATGGTTCAGGAGAGTAACCATTTCTTCTTTGTATAAGGAAGAGATATGTGCCCAGTGCACGAGTAGAAGAGATGACCTTTGCTAGGAAGGACACTCATGATTCATCCACAGTAACAGGAAAGGAAGAAGAGTCTAAGGATACAGATGCTGGTAACATGGAAGGGTTGAGGTGTTACAGTGGGATCATTTTGAAGTTCTCTTTCCATTGCTTCTCTGTTTTTACTGAAATAGTAAAGTTATCAGCTAGAATAAATATTGAGGAGGAGAAAGGAGAGAAAATGTGCAAACTAGTCATCTAGGGGAGTGGGAGAATAAATAGACTAGAAAAATATAATGGGTTGCATGGCAGCACCGAGAACCCCCTTAAGGTGAGTGAGTGATCACGCTGTTAAAATGAGACTGTTAAGCAGGATAGAGGCTGCTTTTCTCCAGCTCTGTTAGGGTATGTACATGCAGGTAAAACAAAATTTAATTGGATATACCAGGAACAGGATTTTTCCTGAGTTGTTGAAAGGAGGAGAGAGAAGGACAAGAGAGTTTCTATAAGGAAGGGTATAAGAATACAGATGTTAGAAGTTTGGAACGATTTTTCATGAAATAATGGTTTTTCATGAAATCTAAGCAAAGTATCGAGAGATGTTGGGACATAAGGAAAATGGGCAACAAAGAAAAAGGAATAGATGCAATGGCTCACAGTTCCTAAAGAGATTAAAAATAAAGTGTTGGTATCAGAATGCTCAAAGTATGGAGCTGCTAAAATTGGAACAAATGACCCAAAGGTAGGATGCCTGAGATAGGACTTATGAAGGGTTTCTAGTAACTGGTAATGAAAGAGTCTCTGATATGGCCATTGGATATGTGGCTGAGGTAGAATATTAAATCAATGGAGGAGAAGAAGCCAGAGAATGGAGAGGTCAGGGTGCTAAAAGTTCCAAGAATATGGCAATGTCAGTACAGGATACAGTGAATGAAGTCAGGAGAGGTAGTGAGTGACACAGTCCAAAGACCCATGAGACTCCTAGAGGGGGGTTGCACAGAAGATGGAATGAGAATGATCTGAAACTGCAATGAAGAAGGCCCACTGGCACCAGCAGGTATGCTCCCGCAGTTTGAGGTGGCTCAGAGGAAGTAGTGTCTTCCGGGATATCCGAGTTTGAATTTGAGTAAAAAAGTGAAACCAAGAAATTCAGGAAAATTTGAGGATAAAGGAGATTTTCTATGTGACTGTGAGTTTCAGAGGGCCCAAGGGAAGGGATTGGGTGTGGGGTCAGAAAAGGGAGTGGACAAATCTATGAGGATTAGAGCCTGAGTGCTAACCAGACAGTCCTAGGAGTCCTGTGGTGATTGGATTACTTGTGAAGGTCGGCTGGGCATTAAAAACACCTGCGATCACTTTGGCGCGCACTCCAGAACAGCCTGCCCAAACAATCCGGTTCGTTGTTCTCTTTAAGGGGCCTGCTTTCTGATCAGCATCTTTCAGAATGGCAAATCCTACATACCATCAGGTAATGCTGGACTAACCGCTTACGGAGGAGTATCTATTGTTTAGTCTTTCCCTTTTTATCTTCCTGTCACACACACGATGGGCAGGAAACTGGGTGTCAAAGAGGAGGAGGTTTGTTCAGTAACACATTTTGTTTTTAACCTCAGGAGTTATAAGATCATACATCTCTGCTCCAAAAGCACTGACTTGGACAGCTGGAATTGTGGGGACAAGAAACGTACGTTAATACTTTTTCATTTAACCAGGACAAGGTAATCTGAGCCAACTAAAAAGCATTTCTTTCTTCCCTGATCACAACACTGAGGAATGTCAGAGGCCCTCAGGGAGCGAGGATGCTTTATGCAGAGTGGCCTGGGAAGGCAGGAAACCACTTATTGGCTTCATGGCTCTAAACCTCTGAAACACTCATGCCTCGTCTCAGACCTTTTTATTTAGACTCCAGACATCCTTGAGTCACACTTGCTATATTAATAGAGTTAAGGCATCAGATTATCACAATCGGTAGCAAAACTTCTCTCCCTGTTTTATGACACAGGTAGTTCAATAAAAAGTTTTAGACCAGAACAGAGGAGCTGTGGGCCTCTATTTCACTTCACTCCTCTTTTTCAAATTCAGTCAGATGTTATATCCTAAGTCTGGAGTCTTTCTGGTTTATTATTATTTCTCTGGTGTATATGCTTTACTTTTTAAGCAAGGTTAGAATTCCATCTTCACATTCAGATTCTCTTCGATTATAATTTCTTTTTTTTCCCTCTCTTAGACAGAGTCTCACTCTGATGCCCAGGCTGGAGCGTAGTGGTGCGATCACAACTCAAAGCAGCTTCAAACTCCCGGGTTCAAGAGATCCTCCCACCTCAACCTCCCTATTAGTTGAGACTATAGGCACATCTCATGCCTGGCTAATTTTTGTATTTTTTTTTTTTTGGTAGATATGTAAGGTCTTGAATTCCTGTGCTAAAACAATCTACCCAGCTTTGCTTCCCAAAGTGCTGGGATTACAGGCATAAGCCACGATGCCCAGAAGTCTTCCATTACAATTTCATCATTACCAACCACCTCAGGTAACAGTTTATTTCAAAATTTGGTGAATAAAGAAATACTTACTGTATAGTTAACATATACTAGTTGTTCAGTATGGGCTAAGTACTTTACACTTTGTCTTTTGTATCTTTATAATAATTCTATGAGTTAAATAGTAGTATTGCCCACATTTTACAGCTAAAGACACTGCAAACTTATGGTTACTGAAAACTTATGATCCAGGATCATACTGTTAGTAAGTAAAAGAGCAAAAATTTGAACCTGGATAGTCAGAGTCCAGATCACACATTTTCTTAGTGACTACAGTACATTGCCAGATATTAAGTGAGGTGCCAGGAAATAAAGCTGACTAAGATGAATGACCTAAAAAAGTTCTTAAGTTAGTATGGAACTGGATATTTTAAGCTAACAGTATGTTACTATTCCGTGACTCCCAAGTGTACATTCACATACAACAGTTTGAGTATGAACCACAATAAACTTCACTAGCCATCTGCATTGATTATTTTACTCTTCTTGGCAAATAGGTTTACAAGTGTCATGGAAGAAACATTAACATTACAGAAACAACTTTCTTCAGCCTTTTCACCATCTTTGAGGGGTACGTAGCATCAGGAAATATTGACAGCCAAAATACTTACATTCAGTATCAGCGGCAAAATCAAAAAGGACAGCTCTGCACTGTAGCTCTTCCTACACAGACAAGTGCTGAGAGAAAACTAAGCTAGTCTCATCAAATGAATATTTACACTCAAGTGTCAATTCTTGTGATCCAAAAACATGATTTTTAACTTATTTGTGGAATCACATTGGTAACCACTATCTTGGCAAAGATCACCTTCCCAATGTTAAGTAGTGTCCTAAAAATAAAAGGCATTGTTATTTTAACAGAATATATCATCTATGACCTTTAAGCCCCAGAGGCTGTTTGTGGGGCCAGAGCAAAGGTGAAAGGTATAGTTCCCCAAGCAATTCTCTTTGACAGTTACACCTGATCCACTGAACAAACGAACAGGTTTTCTCATTTTGCTTGTTTGGTTTCCTGATCAGCGGGGTCATTCACAGTATGTACATACATATGAGCCTATGTGTATATGTGGCTTTTTCATTAATTAACCCAGATGTTGTTAATTTGCTTAAATAGAGTTATTAAAGGAAATAGGAGAAAAATAACAGAATCCATAATGCCATCTCTGGATTCTATATTAAAACCGTAAAAATAACTTTGTGTTAGTTTAAGGAGTGGTAGTACAGAAAGGGGATATACATGAAAAATAAAATTCTGAATTGTCACAAATTTAGAGTCAACGATAAAATTGGAAAGATGTTAGTAGATGATCTTATAATTTTAGTATTGCTTCTTACAGTCAAAACAACGTGTTTTTTCCATGACTTTGGTGAACACAGCAGTGAGCAAATAAAAACTCTTTTGAGTTTCAGTACTTCGGTGCTCATAGAAAATTTTGAACACTTCAGAGCCTCCGTTTTCATGTAACCCTTCCTCTTCCACACACGTAATGGGCACATTTCTTAAGTGAGGCAATTTAAATACTAAAGCAACAAACAAAACCTTGCAACACTGAAGAGGCAAAAAGTAGTAAGCATTGAGGAAGAAATCAATACAGCACAAATCCATGCTTTTACATAGACGTTATTATATATGTGGGCACATTCATGCCATTGTGTGCTGCAGAATAACTGCTCTCTGTCTCCATTTACTATTCATGGAGCAAACTACTCAAGGAAGATGTCTGTCTTCTACTGAAGGTAGCTGGTAGTTAACTGGAAATGAAATTTTCATTGTTTTTGACTAAGACAACATGGGAACTAAACGTCTTTCAAAAATTCGACATTTTACCTCTGTGTGTGCCTTATTTGCAGAAACATCTGGATTTTGTGAGAATTATAAGCCTTCAGAATATCTTTATCAGGGGTATGATTCTAACCAAAACTGCAAGGAAATGCTTGTCTATTCACAATATTTACTCAACACTATGATACTGATTTTTCATCGTAAGTTTCCTAATTCACCAGTTAAGGAAAAAAGAAAGAGACAGGGAAGGAAAGAAAGACAGAAACTGCTCCTCTGCTAGGCCCCTGTTTTCTTTCAGCAAAGAAGAGGAATCTGGTTTGACAGCCAACACAGAATACCAAACACATGAGGTGATCTTAATAACAAGAACAAAAAGATGAAATGAACTCATCACTTCCATCCAGGTGCCACATAAGTGATGTCTGACCCAGAGAGAGTCATTAGCTAAGGGAACAAACTAAACCTCTCTAGTGAGAGCAACAGGGCAGGGGCAGATATGTTAAGGGTTAGCATATTAGATTAAAAGATAAAGGTTTCTGAATAATGTGCTGCTGACACTGATCTTCTGTAAAATGGTAGAAAAACCACTACTTCAGCTCTTTCCACATTATTTCTTCACTTAAAGATAATTGTGCCATTTTTACATGCAAACACGGCACTGTGAAACTCTGTTCGGCATCCTCTACCCTACTTCAGGATAACATTAGAACGATCTACCTAAATCTCAGAACCAATCTCATTTCTGTAGACTGGTAGTTTTTGGCTAGAAGAGTAGGTTATTACCTTGATAGAGAAAAAAGGCAGCACATACCATTGGTCCAATTAACACTATGCTCAAATTTTCTGGACCACTTGACCAGAGAGTATGTTGATAAATATTTAGCACTTACACTTCCTTTCTTCTCTCATAGGCTCATAATTTTCAGAGGTGTTACAGAATGATTGCAGGAAAGTGACTATGATACTATGAAACCCAAACTACTATTTGTCCCTCCCAGTGGAGAGCAGGAGGTCATGTGACCTCTCCCCTTTCTGGACCTTTCTGTCATACTCTCTTCTTCACAGGTCCAAGAGTTGAGAAGAAAAAGTGAATTTCCACAAGGCAAATTACAAATGGCACTTTTTGCACATGATGTATCATATGGAGTATCAAGAGACACAGGAGGGGAGATTTAACACCTTATTTCATCTATGGCGGCACAGCATGTAGTTTAGAGCATTACTTTGGAATTATCTGAGGTGATGGACCATTTATCTGCAATCCATCATGAATGGAAATGTGTTCCTACAGTTCTTGACTCATACATAGTTCATGTCACATGCAATTCCCCACTACACTCAAACTTGTCTATACTTTGTTCAATAGGACAAGGCCATTCATCACACATTTACTTTCAATTTCTGTATTTATCATAGACTACTGACAAATAATTCACAAATGGGCATCAATCTGCAAACTACACTTTGAGTACCACTAATTTTGACTATGGGATTTGAGTCTTACTGACCTGCCCCAATCCTGGCTCCATCCCTTACTTACAAATGTGAGTGACATGGCAACTTACTTAATCCTTCTATGCCTCAGTTTTCTTATCTGTGAAATGGTAACAAAACAATACTTACCTCACAGGCTTGTTGTGAGAATTAAAATTAGTTAACACATGCAATGAAACTTATCACAATTACAACAATACCAAGCATATTTAGATTTTTTTAAATTATGCCACTTTAACTTATATGGCTAGCTTTGCAACTGGCATACATCAAAATACAGAGAGCAGCATAAAAAGATAGTAGAAAATATTGGAATTCCTTGCCATGCCAATAACCATATTTATAATAAGCTAATATGCTATAAACATTACAGGATATTTTTAAGAAATGTCCTGTACTTTTTCTAACATATTAACTTATTATAGACGTGTGTGTGTGTGTGACAGAGAGAGAGAGAGAGAGAAAGAGAGAGAGAGAGGGAGAGAGAAAGGATTCCCCTACTAAATACCTAGTAGATTCTCACTATTCTTTATTCTTTAACCTGAATGAAAGGCCTTGAATAATATGATACCCACTATTCATTTTGAGCTTCATGAAAGCCCCAAATTTTCCGGCTCACTTTCTCTTCTTGTAAGTCCTCATACTCTTTAGCTCTTTCCCTCCATCAGAAATGCCCTGCCTTCTAAGTTTCTGCAAAGCAAATGTATTCTGTTTGTTCAGGTTTCAGTTGAAAGTCTGTCTTTTAAGAGTGTCCTTCCTGACGATGCTGACTAAATTAAGTCTTCCTCATTATTTTCTATTCCCACCCCTTACTTATTTCCTTTAGAGCTCTGATCACAGTCTGAAACCCTTTATGAATGTGTTGTTTGTCTACCTCAATGAGGATCAAGGCAGCACCTGCAGTCTTCATTGCTAAATCTCATAACCAGCCTGATACCTGGAATATAGTAAATATTCAGTAAATACTTGTTCAGTCAATTAGGCTGATAGGGTTTGGCTGTATCACCACCAAAATATCATCTTGAATTCCCATGTGTTGTGGGAGGGACCTGGTGGGAGGTAACTGAATCATGGGGACAGGTCTTTCCCGTGCTGATCTCGTGATGGTAAGTAAGTGTCATGAGATCTGATAGTTTTAAAAAGAGGAGTTACTGGTGTGGTGGCTCACACCTGTAATCCCAGGACTTTGCGAGGCCGAGGTGGGTGGATGACGAGGTCAAGAGATCGAAACCATCCTGGCCAACATGGTGAAACCCCGTCTCTACTAAAAAATACAAAAATTAGCTGGCTGTGGTGGTGCGTGCCTGTAATCCCATCTACTCAGGAGGCTGAGGCAAAAGAATTACTTGAAACCAGGAGGCAGAGGTTGCAGTGAGCCGAGATCACTCCACTGCACTCCAGCCTGGTGCCTGGCAACACAGCGAGACTCTGTCTCAAAAAAAAAAAAAAAAAAAAAAAAAAAAAGAGGAGTTACCCTGCACTGCCACCATGTGAGACATGCGTTTCACCCTCTGCCATCATTGTGACGCCTCCCAGCCACGTGGAACTGTAAGTCCAATAAAACTCCTTCTTCTGTAAATTGCTCAGTCACAAGTATGGCTTTATCTGTAGCATGAAATCAAATTAATACAGAGGCATATTTCTCTATTAATCTAAAATAAAAAGACCTATTTTTTTCTTGTTACTCTAACTTCTCATCAATTAAAAAAAATAATTCTCTGATTCAATCATGCATTCAAGATTTACTGGATTACGGGTACATATCAGAACTCTTAGGTGCAAGAGGTCAGAATAATACACTGAATCACTGCTTTTAAAAATTATGGAAATACCATTTAACAAATTACCTTTCTAAAATGTGACTTGCAGTATATGCACGGGCCTGTCCCTGCATTCCTGTATGTGCATATATACGGATGTTTTGTGCTCAGGAAACTCAAGAGGAAAGCACAGAGAATGGCAAAAGAAATTTTACCATGGAAGATCCAAAGAAAGCTGTACGTCTGAGACTGACCTCAAAAGAAAATGCCTCTGCAGACAAGACAGTGGTAATGCTTTGGAGGCTGAGAATGTTAAGCCAGAAAACTTGTTCAAAGGTTATAAAAATTTAATGAGAGAGAGAGAGTATCCCAAATACCATTGTGCTTATTTGGATAATAAATTAAGTATATTCCCATATGAATGCATTTTGGTTTTATATTTAATTTTGATATCACACTTAATGATTAGGAATAATGACTGGAAAAAAATCATTTTAAGATTTTTAATACAATTCTAGTTTAGCAAAGACAGAATATACAACCCAATCAGATCTGCAACTAGAAGAAAATATATCAAGAGAAAATATGTATATATAAATAATCATCTGAACATATGCATTTGGATGTTTATCTTTACTTATAACAGCTAATACCATTTGGCTAGCCAGTAAATATGAATAAAACTTTATAGCTGCACATTGATACACTTTTCAAAATCACTTCATCAACATTACCTCATTTAATTTTTACAATACTTCCATGAAATAGATGGGTATTTATCTATATTTCACAGACTAAGCAGCTGATAGAGAACTATTAAAGGATTTGTCCAAGATCTCAAAGCTAGTTAGAGGCAGACAGAGGCAAATTAGAGAGGAAATCTCCACAGTTTTTGCACGATAACTTTTTGCTTTCCCTAGCAACCCACACTCAATTAGAGAAATTGGAACTGCTATATATTGAGGTTATAATATCAGAAATGGGATCAGTATATACAGGCTGATTAAAAATACAGGTAGAAAGAGCAATTTTATTCTAGTAAGATTCTTGCTGAAAGACTAGTTTTGGTAACATTTTAAAGACAACCGCCACTTTTTTTGCAGATGATTAGAATGAAACCCTTAACACGTGTGTTAACAATGATGAGCACCAAGCCCAGCATTGGGGGTCATATATCAGTTTGCCCAATATCTGTCATGGCGGTGCTACTCTGACACAGGAGCATGACTGGGCAAAGGGATGACGGCCCTGGCTACAGTGATTGGTTGAGATATAGGTACACATGGTTCAAAGTCAGGCCAATCAATTTTTCTGCATGACTTTTAATGGAAATATCGGAAAGGACTACCTCTCTTGTTTAGTGACAAGCTGCTCAGAGGGGCATGCAGTCTTAAAGCTGATGACCAACATGGAGGTAAAGGAAGATTCATTGAGAAAGTGAACGCAACAGTCATGTAGGCAGCAGGGTCATAAGGGGAAGAGGACATCAATAAAGAAGTGGAAGGCAAAAATTAATCACAGTTTGTCCTAGATGTGGTTTTCAACCCTGGCTTCTTAGTAGTTATCACTGGGGAGCCTCTAAATATCCCAGTGTTCAGCCCTCACTGGAGACCAGTTAAATCAGACACTTTGCTACTGCTCACGCTCATGTTCACACCCAGTATACCCGACTACCAGTGGTGCCCTGAAGCCTCCTGCTTTGGTAAAGGCTCTGCAGGAGTTGTTCATTAACTTCTAAGAAGTGGAGCCACTAAGAAAGAAGTCAACAGAAAACTGATAAAGAGGCTGACTTTAGCAAATAGCATTGTATTTAACACGTAGTGTCTTTTTAACTGCCCCTGTGAAACCTTCAGAATCACCACCTGCTGCTGTTTACATACGGATAGGGGTAAGGCAATCAAAGTGGGGAATGGAAAGCCAATTAATTTAAATTTTTTAATGCCAACTTTTAAGTTGAGGGATTCATGCACAGAATATGCAGGTTTGTTACATCGTTAAACATGTGCCATGGTGGATTGCTGCACAGATTATCTCATCACTTGGGTATTAAGCCCACTATCCATTAGCTGTTCAGCCTTATGCTCTCCCTCCTCCCACCCTGACCCTCTGACAAGCCATAGCGTGTGTTGTTCTCCCCAATGTGTCCATGTGTTCTCATCATTCAGCTCCCACTTAGAAGTGAGAACACGCCATATTTGGTTTTCTATTTCTGTGTTAGTTTGCTAAGGATAATGCCCTCCAGCTCCATTTATGTCCTTGCAAAGGACATGATCTCCTTCCTTTCATACTGTTCCATGGTGTATATGTGCCACATTTTCTTTATTTAATCTATCATTGATGGGCATGTAGGTTGATTCCACATCTTTGTTATTGTGAATAGTGCTACAATGAACATGTACATGCATGTATCTTTATAATATAATGATTTCCATTTTTCGCCCTAGCCCCCCACTTCCCGACTGGCTCTGGTGTATGATGTGCCCCTCCTTGTGTTCACCTGTTCTCAGTGTTCAACTCCCACTTATGATGCTGTCCTTGTAAAATGAGTTAGGGATGATTTCCTCTTTTTCTATTGTTTGGAAGTTTCTGAAGCAATAGTGCCAACTCCTCTTTGTACCTCTGGTAGAATTTGGGTCAGAATTCATCTGGTCCTGGGCTGCTTTTGGTTGGTAGGCTAATAATTACTGCCTCAATTTCAGAACTTGTTATTGGTCTATTCAAGGGTTCGACTTCTTCCTGGTTTAGACTTGCGAGGGTGTATTTGTCCAGGAATTTATTAATTTCTTCTAGATTTTCTAGTTTACTTCCATAGAGGCGTACATAGTATTTTCTGATGGTAGCTTATATTTCTGAGTGATCAGTGGTGATAATCCTTTTATCATTTTTATTGTATCTATTTGATTATTCTCTCTTCTATTTGTCTGGCTAGTAGTCTATCTATTTTACTGATCTTTTCAAAAAAACAAGCTCCTGGATTCATTGATTTTTTGAAGGGTTTTTCGTGTCTCTATCTCCTTCAGTTCTGCTCTGGTCTTAGTTATTTCTTGTCTTCTGCTGGCTTTTGAATTTGTTTACTCTTGCTTCTCTAGTTCTTTTAATTGTGGTGTTAGGGTGTCAATTTTTTATCTTTCCTGCTTTCTCCTGTGGTCATTTAGTGCTATAAATTTCCCTCTAAACTCTGCTTTAACTGTGTCCCAGAGATTCTGGTACATTCTGTGTTTGTTCTCATTGGTTTCAAAGAACGTATATATTTCTGCCTTAATTTTGTTATTTATCCAGTAGTAATTCAGAAGCAGGTTGTTCAGTTTCCAGGTAGCTGTGCAGTTTTGAATGAGTGCTTTAATTCTGAGTTCTAATTTGATTGCACTATGGTCTAGAGACTGTTATAATTTCCATTATTTTGCATTTGCTGAAGAGTGTTTTACTTCCAATTATGTGGCCAGCTTTAGAATAAATGTGATGTGGGAGAGTTATGTATATTCCGTTGATTTGGGTAAGGAGTTCTGTAGATGTTTACTAGTTCCGCTTGGTCCAGAGCTGAGTTAAGGTCCTGAATATCCTTGTTAATTTTCTGTTTCGTTGATCTGTCTAATGTTGACAGTAAGGTGTTAAAGTCTCCCACTATTATTGTGTGGGAGTGTAAGTCTCTTTGTGGGTCTCTAAGAACTTGCTTTATGAATCTGGGTGCTCCTCTATTGGGTGCATATATATTTAGGATAGTTAGCTCTTCTTGTTGCATTATTCCTTTACCATTATGTAATGCCCTTCTTTGTCTTTTTGATCTTTGTTGGTTTAAAGTCTGTTTTATCAGAGACTAGGATTACAACCCCTGCTGCTTTTTTTTCTTTCTTTTTTTTTTTTTGCTTTCCATTTGCTTGATAAATATTCCTTCATCCCTTTATTTTACACCTATGTGTGTCTTTGCACATGAGATGGGTCTCCTGATTACATCACACTGATGCCTCTTGACTCCTTATCCAATTTGCCAGGGTATGCCTTTTAATTGGGGTATTTAGCCCATTTACATTAAGGTTAGTATTGTTATGTGTGAATTTGATCCTGTCATTATGATGCTAGTTGGTTATTTTGCCAGTTAGTTGATGCAGTCTCTTCATAGTGCCAATGGTCTTTACAATTTAATATGTTTTGCCATGGCTGGTACCAGTTTTTCCTTTCCATGTTTAGTGCTTCCTTCAGGAGCTCTTATAAGGCAGGCCTGGTGGTGACAAAATCTCTCAGCATTTGCTTGTCTGGAAAGGATTTTATTTCTCCTTCGCTTATAAAGCTTAGTTTGGCTGGATATGAAATTCTGGGTTGAAAATTCTTATCTTTAAGAATGTTGAATAAAGGTTGGGTTACCCACAAAGGGAAGCCCATCAGACTAACAGCAGATCTCTCAGCAGAAACCATACAAGCTTTTTTGAGAGATCTGCTCTTTTTTCGCTGGTTTTCACTCTTTTGAGGCTTGTAGGGTTTCTGCTGAGAGATCTGCTGTTAGTCTGATGGGTTTCCATTGGTGGGTAACCCCAACCTTTCTCTCTGGCTGCCCTTAATATTTTTTCCTCCATTTCAACCTTGGTGAATATGACATTAATGTATCTTGGGGTTGCTCTTCTCTAGGAGGTATCTTTGTGGTGTTCTCTGTATTTCCTGAATTTGAATGTTGGCCTGTCTTGATAAGTCGGGGAAGTTCTCCTGGATAATATCCTGAAGAGTGTTTTCAAACGTGGTTACATACCCTCTGTCACTTTCAGGTACACTGATCATATGTAGGTTGGTCTTTTCACATAGTCCTATATTTCTTGAAGACTTTGTTCATTTCTTTTCATTCTTTTTCAATAATCTTGTTTCACCATTTATTTCATTAATTTGAGCTACAGTCTCTGATATCTTCTCTTCTGTTTGATTTATTCAGCTATTGGTAATTGTATATGCTTCAGGAAGTTCTCTTGCTGTGTTTTTCAGCTCCATCAGGTCATTTGTATTCTTCTCTAAACTGCTTATTCTAGTTAGCAATTATTCTAACCTTTTTTCAAGGTTCTAAGCTTCCCTGCTTGGGTTAGAACATGCTCCTATAGCTCAGAGGACTTTGTTATTACCCACCTTCAGAGGCCTAGTTCTATCAATTTGTCAAACTCATTCTCCATCCAGTTTTGTTCCCTTACTGGTGAGCAGTTGTGATCCTTTGGAGGAGAAAAGGCATTCTGGTTTTTGGAATTTTCAGCCTTTTCTCGCTCGTTTTTCCTCATCTTCATGGATTTATCTTTGGTCTTTGATGTTGGTGACCTTCGGATGGGGTTTCAGTGTGGACGTCCTTTTTGTTGATGTTGATGCTATTCCTTTCTGTTTGTTAGTTTTCCTTCTAACAGTCAGGCTCTTCTTCTACAGGTCTGCTGGAGTTTGCTGGAGGTCCACTCCAGACACTGTTTGCCACGGTATCACCAGGGGAGGCTGCAGAACAGCAAAGATTGCTGCCTATTCCTTCCTCTGGAAGCTTCGTCCCAGAGGGTCACCCGCCATATGCCAGCCGGAGCGCTCCCATATGAGGTGTCTGTCCACCCCTGTCAGGAGGCACAGGGGTCAGGGACCCACTTGAGGAGGCAGTGTGTCCCTTAGCAGAACTCAAACAGTGTGCTGGGAGATCCACTGCTCTCTTCAGAGCCAGCAGGCAGGAACATTTAAGTCTGCTGAAGCTGCGCCCACAGCCGCCCCTTCTACCAGGTGCTCTGTCCTAGGGAGATGGGAGTTTTATCTATAAACCCCTGAATGGAGCTGCTGCCTTTCTTTCAGAGATGCCCTGCCCAGAGAGGAGGAATCTAGAGAGGCAGTCTGGCTACAGCAGCTTTGCCGAGCTGTGGTGGGCTCCACCCAGTTCAAACTTCCTGGCGGCTTTGTTTACACTCAGTTGGAAATGCAGAAATCTCCTGCCTTCTGTGTTGATCTCTCTGGGAGCTGCAGACTGGAGCAGTTCCTATATGGCCATCTTGCCAGCCGCCACCTATAACAGAATGATTTCTATTCCTTTTGATATATACCCAATAATGGGATTGCCGGGTCAAATGGTATTTCTCTCTCTAGGTCTTTGAGGAATTCCCACATTGACTTCCACAATCATTGAACTAATTTACACTCCCACAAACAGTGTAAAAGTGTTCCCTTTTACCTTGCCAGCATCTGTTGTTTTTTGACTTTGGAATAATAGCTGTTCTCACTGGTGTGAGATGGCATCACATTGGTTTTGATTTGCATTTTTCTAATGATCAGTGATGTTGAGCTTTCTTTCATGTTTGTTGGATGCATGTATGTCTTCTTTTGAGAAGTGTCTATTCAAGTCATTTGCTCACTTTTTAATGGGGTTATTTGTTTTCTTCATGTAAATTTGTTTAAGTTCCTTGTAGATGTTGGATATCCATACAGCTTTGTCAGGTGGATAGATTGCAAAAATTTTCCCCCATTCTGTAGGTTGTCTGTTCACTCTGATGATAGTTTCTTTTGCTGTGCAGGAGCTCTTTAGTTTACTTAGATCCCACTTGTCAATTTTTGCTTTTCTTGCAATAGCTTTTGGTGTCTTCATCATGAAGTATTTGACTCTGACTATGTCCTGAATGGTATTGCCTAGATTTTCTTCCAGGATGTTTATAGTTTTGAGTTTTACATTTACGTCTTTAATCCATCTTGAGTTGATTTTCTTATGTGCTATAAAGAAGGGCTCCAGTTTTAATTTTCTGATACAGCCAGCCAGTTCTCCCAGCACCATTTATTAAATAAGAAACCCTTTCCCCATTCCTTGTTTTTGTCAGATTTGTCAAAAATCAGATGGTTGTAGGTGTGCAGACTTACTTCTAGGTTCACTATTCTGTGCCACTGGTCTGTTTCTGTTCTTATACTAGTACCATGCTGTTTTTGGTTACTGTAGCAGAAAGCCAATTTCAAGACACCAACATCATATTATAAAATGCAGGTTTGGAAAGAAATGTGCAGTAGCACCTCATTATATAGTATTGTCATCATACAGACACAATACATGTAAATAGCTGCAAACACATAATGGTAAAACATAGCACAGTTATTATAAAGTGATGAGTTTTGAGTACTGCCTTTTCTATATACTGTAATTTATTCAAATACAGTTGCTCCTTAAATTATTATTAGGTCATGTCCCAATGAATCCATTTTAAATTGAAAATATCACAAGTTGAAAATGCATTTAATACATCTAGTCTACCAAACATCATAGCTTAGCCTAGCCTACCTTAAAGATGCTCAGAACACTTACATTAGCCTACAGTTGGGAAAAATCATCTACCACAAAGCCTGTCTGATAATAAAGTCTTGAACATCTTATGTAATTTATTGACTACTATACTGAAAGTGAAAAACAGAATGTTTGTATGGGTGCCCAAAGTACAGTTTCGACCAAATGCAAATTGCTTTCAAACCATCAGTAAGTTACATACCATCTGTATAAGTTTCTATGATGTAATTTTTAATATTGGTTTTTTTTTCAAAACCAGGTTGAAAAATTCCTGGGAAATCAAAAACTCATCTCTTACAAGTTGGTCTGAGTTATCCGTAGCTTGCAGTACCTTCTACAACTTTACTAATATATTCTCCTTATAAAATCAACTCACATTTTCTAAAAGGATATTTATCTAAGTTGTGGATGATCCGTCTTCACAATTTTAGTATCTTCTTCTTGCTGATCTCTGCCATTTTGGATTGGTTGTCACATGCAGATGGAGAAAAGTCAAATGGCTACAGTTCCCAGGCTGATACATTTCCCCTTCTCTGCAAGCCCATTGCTGTCCCACCCACCCCTCACAATAAACTCTCTTTCCCAGCAAAAGTGCATAGCCTTCTGGGTTTCTTTGCCTCAGTGCCTTGTATCTAATGCTCTAATGCTGACCATCCATCCACCAGCAGAATTTTTAAGGCTTCCACATTCACTAGGCAGGACACTAATATGCCATTTCATTTGCATCACTGTGCCTCTAGCTCTAAACATTCCACAGTCATCTTTAATACTAAAAGGGCTTTGATTAGTTCTGAGAACACTACCTACCCCATCCTATCCTTTTTAAACAGCAAAGCCTAGAATTTCATTTCCTGCAAACAGGCACTCAGAAACCAGCTAGATGAATATCAAAAATGCATCCTTCTAAATGACAAGACGCTTTCCAAAGGGATCCCTCAAGGCTCAATTACTTGCCACTTCTTTGCTTGGTTTCATATGTTAGCATTCTTTCCCAGTCTCTAGCACAAATCATAAGGACCTTAACCACTGATAACAGTCTGGAAACAGAAAGTGATCATTACCACTTTTAAAACCAACACCAGGCGTTTCCTTCCCACAAGGTCTAGGGATCAAGTCTGACTCTTGTTTCCCTTCTGCATCTTTTGGTTAATTGTTTCAATTTGTTCCATTTCCATTCACTTTATTTTGCTAAATCACAATTATTTGTTACATATGTGCGTCCAGGAGGTTAGGGAGAATACCCAGCTGGTATTATTGGAAAGCCAAAATTTCTTTTAAGGGAAGGATTATCCTTGGCATGACCCAATAGCATCTTTTTTCTTTTCTCTCAGTTTCAGAAGCTGCTTCTACCCAGAGTAACGGTTCTGAGAATTCACTACATTGCACATAATCAGTGGATTCTGGAAGCAAATGGACAGAAGGAATTAAAGATTAACACAGACAGAGACCATGACATTACCACCCCATGCATGTGGCCCCCAGACAGTAACTCATTAATATGAGAAACTTCATACAATAATTCAGAAAGTAATTCCAAGCACCTGCTTTGTGGTATTAAAAATCCAGATAAAGTTATATGTGCCCATGTCTTAGAACTTTTCACGCTAGCTTTAAAAATTTATATTTAGGTTTACTAATATATAAGCATAAAATAGAGATAACATAAATGAGCAATTACTATATTCCAGGCACCACTCTCATGATTTCAAGTGCATTTTTTTCTCACTGAAACAACACAATACAGCTATTAGCTTCTATTATCATTCCCATTTTATAGATGAGTAAATCTGAAGACAAATCTGTTTGTCCTTTTTCCATTTTATGCAATGTAGGCAAGTAGGTATTTCAATTAATGGTTTCCCTTTTCCCATCACACAAGAAAGATGGACTTTGTCTCCCCAAGACATTTATTATTAGAGGAATAACAGTAAAACTGACAGAGAGAAACAGAAAACCAATATGTAAAAACAGTGCAATTTAAAAAATCAAGTTGAATTATTTGGTTGTGTATTGGCTCAAAGAGACATTGGGACTTTGCCTCCAACAAAGCCATTATAATTTCTTTTTTACAATAGTTTCCAACCTAAATTTCTGAAATATTTGTTTTATTATTTACTAGGTAACATCTTATTTATCAAAAGGGGAAATTAATGACATTTCAGCTCATCTCATTATAAATAAATAGAACCCAGAATTATTAAAGTTCTTTTTAAAATAAAAAAAAATCATTAGTTTGGCAAATTTTCTTAACTGTTTAATGCATTTGAACTTGCATTCTGAAGGCAATCATTGGAAGCCACGCGCGCTTCTATGGTGTCTCCCGCTTTCCCTTACTTACCAGGTGCTTTTTGGCTCTGCTGATTGTTCTGTGATCCAGAACAGTTATCTTTGAATCCCTCCCATCTAACAAAATGTTGCTACATGCTTATTACTTAAAAATGTTCAAATGATTAATAAATGAAGAAATAAATGAACGGAGCAGTCTTTTAAAAGTGATGAGGATACGGGAAAATAATTTTTAAAAAAACTCTTTGTAAATGAAGGTGATTGAAACCTCTCCAAGCTCTAAGTTAGTTAGGTTTGCTGGTTTTAATTCTTCTCTTCTCCAGCGTATCATATCTATCTTTACTCTGGACCTTTCTTGAGAAACTTAGATCAAATTTAAAGTCTTCCTTGGAACCAATAAAACAAAATTATTTGTGTTACCTGTGCCATCTCCTACCTCCCTTTAAACTAACACCCATACAAACATAGTCACACACATACTCTCATATCTACTCATGCACAAATACTATCTGTCGTGATTTAGTATGGCTATTTGTGCATGGGGTCCCTTAGTTCCTTGCAAGCAGTGACCCCATGTTTTCTCACTCAGTAAAGCATGTGTGTTTTTGCTGATAGATATTTAAATCCCATTCTGGTACATAAACTTGTCTGGACCATCAAGTACATGCTTTTGCTTTTTCAACACCAGGAATTTCCCAAGCTCACTGACAAAGCCAATCAAATGTCTGTTTCTGTTTCAAAGATGAACAATTCAAACTTACTGACTTGTCCCTGCCTTCTTCCTGCCTCTCCCCTATCCCTATGTCATCCAAGTAAAACCTACCAGTCTTAAAACATTAAGTATGTTGAAACGATTCTTAGGTTGGGTGGCCGGAGCCACAGGTATAAGTGAACAGCTTTGTCAAAGAAAATACTTTCCACTCCATGAACAAAACCACTTCATTTTTACAAGGAATCTTTAACACAGCGTTTTGGGAATTCTGACCCAGCTCATTGCTGGAGCACTGAACAAACAAAGGTCACTAAAAAATAAAATCATGAGTGGCATGTGCCTGTGGTCCCAGCTACTCGGGAGGCTGAGGTGGAAGAATCGCTTGAACTCAGGAGGCAGAGGCTGCAGTGAGCCCAGGTTGTGCCACTGCACTCCAGCCTAGCGACAGAGCAAGACTCCGTCTCAATAAATAAATAAATAAATAAATAAAATCATGAAAATGGCATCAGCAATCATGACATTCAGACATTTTGGTACCTCTCTTTTAAAATGTCAGCTCTTCCAGGCAGCTGGGTCCAGCCATTGGAGTTAAGAAATGTTACTATTTGTGAATCCCCCTAGCCTCTGCCATGTAGGGAGACTTCAAACAGCCATCAGTAAACAGCATTCTCATCACTCCAGCCCAGCCTGAATTCTAATCAAGGTCTTTTAAATGCCATTGAACAAATCTATATACTATGGATTGTTTCTTGTATGCCTCTGGCCAAATGCTATTCACTGGGTCATTTATAATTTTTAGAAAACCAAAACAATCCACACTAATAGTATAAATTTCAGCGCATCTAGAAGCAGGGTCCAGGCAATCTTGTTGATTTAATACTAGAACTGAAAGAAGCTTTTAATTATTTCTCCTCTGGTGATTTATTAGACACTTGGAATCTAAGAGTCTCACAAGTGGAGCAGCCAGGTTTATACCACAATTAACCAATAGAAAGGGTTTGATCTAAATATGCCTTAAAAGCCAAGTACTAAATCTAAAGGGTGTGCATAGTTGAGTCTAAAAAGAACTAAAATATAGAAATTAAAAGTTCCACAGATTATCAGAAGCAATAAATTTACCAAGAGCCAAAACTCCCAAAACAAGTTATCTAACATGAAAATGGATGGACAACCTTAACAGCAATTTCTGTGAAGTGTTCGCATACATTTTCAGAGATGAGATCCAAGAGATTATGACTATATCTCAAATAGGTTCACAGGTTCAACAAAGCCCAATTAGAACCAATAAATGACATCACAGTTAACTTGTTCTCTTGAGAAAAGTCCCTCAGGAAAATGATAGAGAAAAGAGCAGACAACTTGATTGTTTAAATTCTTTACGTCTATAGACAAGTCAATTAAAAAAGACCTTGCAGAACACCTGTCACGAGGCTGGTCTGTCCATCATCCCTGAATGTATGAAAGGAAAACCACAAAGTCATTTCTTTGGGCTATTTGTTAGAAAGACACAATTTTAAACTCAAAATAATATCTGAAAGAAAAGCTGGTGTCTGCATTGTATCTTCAGATTAATTTAGCCACAGTCTTGGAGGTTTGAAATTGAAGTCTCAGACAAAGATGCTTCTTTACTAAGGAAACTTATCACTGTTAAATTGGGGTAGAATTGGAGAGTGTGATAAGAATGGCTGCCTGTAAAAGTCCTATCACAATTTGGGATCTCTTTACTGGAAAAAATTTTGGCTACATTCATTTCTAGGATCAATAATCTATTTCACATTAGTTCCACATATTTTCTTTCTCTTCTTTGCCCGTTAGCTCTGGACTCTGAATCATTTTCCCACCTGTGTTTCCTATATTCCCTCTTTCCTTGATGTTATTCCAACCATCACCAAGACTAGCTGAAAGGAAACTTCAGCAGTTCCCTTAATTAGCAGAACTTTTCCTTCATTGCTCTCTCCCCCATCCCCACCCTCACTCAAAGTTTGTGTGTGTGTGTGTGTGTGTGTGTGTGTGTGTGTGCGCCCATGTGAGCTAAGGCTGAGGATCTGAGTTGGTGCAAAAGTAACTGCAATTTTTACCATTGAAAGTAATGGCAAAAAGTGCAATTGCTTTTCCACAAACCTAATATAAACATTTGTGAGTTTTTTCAATTTTTGTTTTATTTCAGGCATACATATGCAAATTTATTATATAGGTAAGCTTGTGTCGTGGTGGTTTGTTGTACAGATTATTTCATCATCCAGGTATTAAGCCTAGTACTCATTAGTTATTTTTCCTGATCCTCTCCCTCCTTTGACCCTCCATCCTCAATGTTGTTCCCCTCTATGTGTCTATGTGTTCTCATCATTTAGTTTCCACTTATATGTGAGAACATATGGCATGTGGTTTGCTGTTCCTGCATTAGTTTGCTGAGAATAACAGCTTCGGCTCTATCCATGTTCCTGCAAAGGATGCGATCTTGTTCTTTTTATTATGCCTGCATAGTATTCCATGATGTGTATGTACCACATATTCTCTATCTAGTCTACATTGATGAGGATTTAGGTTGATTCCATGTCTTTGCTATTGTCAAATGTGCTGCAATGAACATATGTGGGTACGTAGACTGATTTATATTCCTTTGGGTATATACTCAGTAATGGGATTGCTGAGTCAAATGCTATTTCTGTTTTCAGGTATTGAGGAATCACCACACTGTTTTCCACAGTGACTGAACTAATTTACATTCCCAGCAATATTGTATAGGCATTCTTTTTTCTCTATAAATATTTCTGAGACTTTTTAAAAGACCCATACAAATTGAGACTGTCACAGACTCAAAAAAAAAATCTTAAAAATTTCATTTTTATTCATTCTATTGAAACTTAAAGTTAAGGCCTTTTTTTTTTTTTTATAATAGTTCCTGGTGAACTCTCACTTTTCAGTAGTGACGTGAAAGATAGCTCAGATTGAAGTCTTTTAGAATTCAGGAATTCATTCAACAAATATTTATTGAATACCAACCAAATGCCACTGGATACCTAGATGCTAGGCGCTGGGGATAACGTGATGACAAATTTTCTACCCACAACACTCCAATAAATATAGATCAACCTGCTTCACTTTCAGCCTTCCACATCTCAGTAAGGACAATTTCATCTTCCCAGGTGATCAGGCTAAGTACTAATAGGATTTGCTAGTTCACAGAACCGCATCAGCTTTACTCCACAGACCTTGATGGTCTTTTCTACCAAATAATGCAATGTTAGACCCACTTCTAACTTCTATTGGTAAGCTATTTCAGGCTGAAACTTCTCCATTTTTGATAGAAAGTCAACTAAATTGATGGTCACATAAGTATTCCAAATCTATATACAAGGAGACATTTTACAATTATCTGACTACTAATGCAGGATTTAAAGAGCTAGTTACAGTTTCAGTGAGTTCTGGGTGCAAACTGGTCTATATGTATAAAAGAAAGATGTGGCAATGCTTCACTTAGTTCTATCCAAGTTGAAATCTTAATTTTTTTCTTATGGATGTTTGAACATATTCTTATTAATTTTGTTTTCATCTATTGGCTTAGAAAAGAGGAAGAAGACATAATAAAATACAGAGCACTGCTGTCCTTCCTGATTAGTAATAATCTAGTTGCAGAGAAAGGGCATTACTGTCTTATTTTTCTAACTTCATGAAAATATTGGATTAAGCATAGGGGAATGTTATTTGCCTTTTTTAAAAAAATCAACTTTATATTTTCTTCTAAGAGTGATACATATTCTTTATAGGAAAAAATAGAAACTACAGAAAGTCAAAAATAAACAAAAGACAATTATATTCCTGTAAGCAAATACAAACATTATTTTAAAAGTAATACATATAATATACAAGTATTATGCTTTGTTTGTAAATAATATATTATTTATTGTGTGTCTCTGATTATAAATATACGTTAGCAGCCATTTGGAATATTGAGAGCTGTATTAAAAATATCTGTGATTATACCAAGGCTTTTGTGCTGGTGCATTTCCTTTCAATATTACATTAAATGCTTTTTATTTCTTGTCTCAGCCTCTATCTGTCTCTCTCTCACTCACAAATATAGACACTCACATTGTATGTTGCTTTCTTTTTTTATTTTTTTTAAATTTTTTTATTTTTTAGAAAGAAAGAAAAAGAGAGAGAAGAAAGAAAGAGTGAAAGAAAGAAAAAAAAGAATGTAAGAGAGAAACAAAGAAGAAGAGAAAGAGGGAGAGAGAACGGGATTCTTGTTCTATTGCCCAGGCTAG